>CBVK0100502746.1:0-10306 GCA_900067695.1 Picea abies | reverse complement strand
TGTTATCTAATGAAATGCAAACATCTATAATAATGGCTTAAACATTAACAACTAAGCCCTTTAGACAGAAGTTAAGACATATGAACCCCAAGTTAGCTCCTTTGGTCCAACAGGAATTACAAAAAATGCTAGAGGCAGGCATCATAGCCCAAACTAGGCATTCTTCATGGTGCTCGAATTTGGTTGTGGCTAGGAAGAAGAATGGAAAGATTAGGCTATGTATTGACTTCATGAATTTGAACATTGCTTGCACAAAAGACAATTACCCTCTGCCCAAGATGGAAACTTTACTTCAAAGAGTTATAGGATCCAGAATGATTTCCATGCTTGATGGTTTTTCAGGTTATAATCAGATTAGACTTAATGCGGAAGATAGGCATAAGACTACATTTACTACTCCATGGGGAACCTTTGAATATCTTAGAATGTCATTTGGGTTATCAAATGCAGGAGCTACTTTTCAAAGAGCTATGGATTATGCCTTTAGGGGTTTGATTGGAAAGTTGATTGAGATATATCAGGATGATTTAACAGTATTTTCTAAGGATGGGAAAACACACATTGACCACCTTAGGCAAGTTTTGGACAGATGCAGAGAGTTTGGGATTTCTCTAAATCCTGCTAAGTCAGTCTTTGGGGTGACTAAAGGTAAATTATTGGGCCACATAATTTCCAAAGACGGGGTCAAGTTAGACCAGGAGAGAGTTGAAGCAATCGGAAAGGTACCTTTGCCTATTTCGAAGAAAGCTCTCCAATCCTTCTTAGGTCAAACTAACTTTGTTCATAGGTTCATTCCGAACTATGCAGAAATCATGAAACCTATTTATAAGTTGCTTAAGAAGGATGTCAAGTTTGAATCGAATGATGAAAGTAAGAGAGCTTTTCAAAGTATAAAAACTGCCATATCTGAAGCTCCCGTCCTTATTATAGCCCAGATTATACTAAGGACTTTCAGATTTTCTCCTTTGCTTCTGAAGACACTATTGTTGGTGTGTTGCTTCAGAAAAATGATCAAGGCCATGATCAATCCATTGCATATATGAGTCGGGCCTTGCAAAATTCAGAATTAAAGTATCCCATGTTTGAGAAACAGGTTTATGCCTTAGTGAAATCACTCAAACATTTCAAAGTCTTCATCGGATATTCCAAGGTGATTGGTTATGTTCCTAATTCTGTGGTTAAAGATGTGTTATCTCAAGTAGAATGATTAGGCTCAAGGGGTAGATGGATTGCTAAAATCCAGGAGTATGATTTGGAGATCAAACCCACAAAATTGATTAAGGGTCAAGGTTTAGCAAAAATGTTGACAGAAGGTAACGAGAAGGCCGTGGGTATGGTTTGCCAAATTGATAATGAAGAACTCCATCCTAACTTAGTAAAGCTTGAACAAGTAGAATAGTATACAAACATCATCTTTTATCTTAAGAATCTAACTTGTCCAAGTCATCTAGTAGGACACAAGAAAAGGGCTTTGAGATTGAAATCTTCTAAGTATGTCCTTACTAGAGATGGATTAGGGTGGAAGAATCCTGATGGGGTTATCCTTAGACGTGTGGATGACTTTGAGTCAGAGAAACTAATGGATGAATTCCATGGAGGGTTTTGTGGTGGACATTTTGCTGCTAAAACCACTACCCACAAAATCCTCAGAGCAGGATATTATTGGCCCACAATATTTTCAGATGTACATCAGTTTGTCAGGAAGTGTGAACCATTTCAGCCTTTCACACGAAAGCAAAAGTTCCCAACCCTCCCTTTGCAACCAATTGTGGTTGAAGCACCTTTTCAGCAGTGAGGTTTGGACTTCATCGGGAAGTTTAATGATAATTCAAGTAACGGGTATTCATGGGTCATCACAGCTACCAATTACTTCACCAAGTGGGTTGAAGCCATTCCTACCAAGTCAGCAACAGAGAAGGTTGTGATGGATTTCCTAGAAGATAGAATTATCACTAGATTTGGGGTCCCATCAAAAATAGTGATAGATAATGCCAAGGCCTTTTGTTCAACTGAGATGTCCTCTTTTTGTTTCAAGTATGGTATTATCTTATCACATGCATCAGATTACTATCCCCAAGGGAATGGTCAAGCAGAGTCAAGTAACAAAAACTTAATGACCATAGTTAAAAAGATAGTTGGAGAAAACAAGAGATCTTGGGATAGTAAAATTAAACATGCATTATGGGCTGACAGAATAACAAAGAAAGCAGCAACGGGAAGGAGTCCTTTTGAGTTAGTATACGGTTTGGAGGCTAGGTTGCCAGTGCACCTTAGACTTCCTACTTATGGGTCAATTGAGGATCTTTCCACAGAGCAGGATGCAGTTCAAAACAGGGTCAATCAGGTCATCGAGTTAGATGAAATCAGACGAAGGGCTTATGATCAGAATTGCAGAAATCAGAGTAAGGTAAAGAAAGCTTTCGACAAGTCAGCCAGGTAGAGGGACTTCATGATTGGCGATAAAGTTTTGCTATGGGATAAAGGCAGAGAGAAACCAGGTAAACATGGCAAGTTTGACAGTTTATGGTTGGGTCCATATGTGATCCGAGAATTGGCAGGGCCAAATTCTTTTCATCTCAGTGATTTGGATGGTGAGCCCATCAACATTCCGAGGAATGGGCAGCAACTCAAACTTTTCTTCAGATGATGGGCAACTTGGTGTCTATTTGGACACCCTTTGTAATGTATCTCTAACCCTTCTTGTATTTCAGTTTTGTATTATTTCATTCATTATGTTGATATGTACTTAGAATTATTTTTGTATCATAGATTCATTTTTGAGTCATATATGTTGTACTATAGTTATTTCATAAATGTAAATGTTGTTTATAGCATTTTATTTATTCATTTGATATATATGTATCCTTAAGTTGGATATTGGTGAGCACCTTTTTGTAGATGTTGGATTCTCGTATGCTCTCCGTCCTAATTGAGAAGATCGAACACACGTCCCCATGTGGAGCCAGATGTTGACTGCCTCTTCAACTAGGGAGTCAACTCCATGTACCATGAAGATATGCATCATCAAATGCAAACATGTCAAAGACCTTTTGGTTCTACAGGGTAAATTTTGCTCAAACACACAGTTTTGTAAGCGGGATTACCGCACCCCTACGTGGGTTAATATTGTAATAGGTCTACATGGATCATGGTTAGGTCAGTTGCCTTAGGGTTTCTTCATTAGGAGAGTTCCTTTCACTGAGTGTTTTTTATCCTCAGGAGGTTAATGTGGCCTAACCAGTTGGGTTAATCTCCCTTGAGTTTTTCACTCCCACCCAATAAATCCTCCAAAGTGGTGAAAGGCGTTCTAATGAAGTCATTCCTAGGTAGCTAGTGTTTAGGAATGTTGTAAATGACCATGTAAGACAGCATGCGAAATTTCGAGGAATTCTGTCAAGTCTAGCTAGGTTTTTTTTTAAATTGGGAATTAATTAATTAATTAATTCTGGGCAATTAATGTAAAACTTAGGTCTTGGGATTTTTGATAGGGGTATTTGTATTCAAAAGAAAGATAATGAGACCCCCTAAACCCATGGACCAAATTTCAACTCAGTCGGACAAGTTTTGCTAGGTTTTTTGTCCACTTTGGAGTTTTTTTCGGAAAACGACGATTTTAATTGCCAAACCCAGGACATGGGCAAATGTCAATTTTGTAATAGTTAGTCAAATCAGGTGAAGTAGGTGGCAATAATTGAGATGGAGCCCACCTAACCTACCCACACCCATTTCCTAACGTTTACCTACCCCTTTTACCCACCTTTTAATTTTTCCACTTAAAGCTACATCCCTCTTTGAAGCTTATGTACCTTCCCCACATGAGCATTTATTAATTCATTTAATAATTAGTTGAAGGTCCCTCCTCATGAGGTGCGCCCTTCCGCTTACCCATCCTCATCCCACTTTAGAGTGTGGACGTCACACTCATGCCACCCTTCCCTTTCCTTACCCATGCATTCCTTTGGATATACATCCCCCATCTCCCACGTATTATTTGGAAACTCACTTAATTGAGGCGTGGGTCCCTCTCTCCACTCCTACGTTTCCTCTACCCCTCCAACTCACACTTTGGAGTGTGACCTCCACACTCCTCCCACACTCCAACCTCACGTACACCCTCACACTTTCCTTTCATTCTCACGCGTTGCCTCTTAGCTTACGTCTCCCTTCCACGTAACACTTGGAACCTCCCTCAAATAGAAACGTGGGTCCCTTCCTACCATCCTTGCGCCTTACCTTGGCCTCCCACGTGCCATTTGGGAGTGTGCTACCCACACTCCACCCACACTCCTCATGAAATCTCACAGCATTCCCTTCTTAACTCATGCTTTATTCTTGGGTTTTTGGGAATGTCTCACGTAGAGATGGAAACATCTCCTTTCAAAGCAAGGAAACTCTTCCTTTAGTCCATACGTGGACCTCCTTGCCTAATTCACCCCCTCCTTTCCTTGCTTTCTCCTCATCCCCTCACCTTCTTGCCATTTCCTCTCACCCTAAAAGCTCAAGCTCGCATTGGCTCGTTTTACCTTTGAGTTGTCTTTCCCTTTGGATCCTTAACACTTGTCAAAGTTCCAAGAGGGGTCTCTTGGTCTCCCAAGGCTATATAAGAAACCTCTCACTCCCTCATTTGACACCATTCTTCACAGTATTGTTATGCTACCAAATTCTCTCCGTCCCACTCTCTCTCTCTCTCACTATTGTCATAGTGCTTCACTAGTTTTGGTTATTGAAGAGCTTGGAGCAACATTGTTGCTACAACCTCTTCCCATTTAATAATACAAAAATCGCTTTGGAGGAATTGGGAGTGTTGGATTTTGTCTACATGCTTCATTTACATACTCAAGGTGATATTGTTCTTGTCTTCAGTATTTTGTGATCATTAAAATAGTATAGCTAAGGTATAACTTTGTTTGCTTGGCTAGGTGAAGTAAAACTTTGTTTGCTTGCCAATATGCATTATGTTCATGTTTAATACTAACTTTGTTGTATTATGCATGCATGCAATCTATTTGTCTATTTGATCTCACACTTTATTGAGCTTGCAAGTTGCCTTGAAGAGGAGTTGTTGGGATAGGTTCAAGGATGAATCTTCCTTCATCTTCACATACACTTCACATGCAATTTTATGTTCCTCTTTCTCTTTCTTTCACTTTTAGATTTTGGTATTTACCGTGCTTAGATAGGTCCCAAATCAAATATTAAATTCTAGTTTTTAGATGTGTAAAGTTTCAGTTGAAAAACATAAATTTCGTAACTTTGTTGAGTGTGTTGCAGCTCAAATCAGCAAGCAATAGCTTGCTGATTTTTGCAGGTTCTTACTAGGACAAGAGGGCATGCTGTCAAATTTTCATGCACAACACACTCTCAAACAACTCCTCTCATAGTGGTAAAAGTTTCTCTTCTTTTTCTCCTTTCTAAATCACTGTAAGACAAACCCAAAGGAGTTGTACCCTAGTGGCTTGCATTCCTTTACTTTTTAGTCTTTACCTTGCATGTTTTAGATTAGATTTCTTTTCATTCCCTTTTCTTGCTTAGTTTAGCTAGATTAGTTGTGATTTATACATGCATGCTTAACTTAAAATAATCTAGAGTAGATCTCATAACGTATGCTAGCTTAGAGCCCGTGGAGACATTGTGGATCTTTTGCTTTCATTTTCGTTTACCTTGCATGCAATCTTTTATTTCTTAAATCTTCACCCAACACACATGCATGCGCTAATTGGTTAATTAACTTTTCAATTCTGTCATCTACTTTACATGCAAGCTATTGTTTATTAAATCATCTATCTTATATACATGCATGCAAATCTCGATATCTTAAACGCTTAATTAATCATTTTACTTTCCGCAAGTTGTTTACTTTGCTTTATGTTTCAATTGCAATAATCACATTAAAGCATTTAACTTTCCATCTGTTGTGCAAAGGCCTCAGCCTTCACATTTTCAGTTTGCAGTCACAAATCTCTTTCAGTTCTTAAAATTTATATGTAGTAAATCAACCATTTAAGAACTTGCAATTTCATGGTTTAAGAGTTCACACTCATTTTCAGTACTTTGGCAACTTTATTTGAGCAAGCTACAAGCACTCAAACACGCATTGCAATATTTAGCTCATAGGTCTAAAATGAATTAATTAGACTTAATAGGACACCATAACTCACCATCTTCGTCATTTAAAACGGGGTCGGAGGAAGGCAACAGAAGGTGCTAGGCCGAGGACGGTCTCACAGCGTGCGACGTCCTTTCCGGGAGTACTCTAATCTTAGGACTGACCTATGAAGCTAGGGTAGGCCTCATTGCCTCACTTCTTGAGCATCCAGCAGTCACTTGGTAACTAGGGGAGGAGAGTTTTGGGGTTGACATCTAGATAGGGCTAAAATTAATCACATATATTCACTTAGCTAAATCCTAGGTCTGCAACACCTGCAATTTGAATTTTACCCTTGCAAGCAATTGATCTCATTGTCTTTCAATTCATATGCAAGTTATCTTTTATGTGTTGTAGAATTATTGCTTAAGTGGTTATATCTTGTCATTTGGAACACACTTTACATTTTCAAGCTTTTTCATCTATCTCGTGTTCTTGATTTGTGGTGTGATCCTTCAAAAAGTGTGCATCCACCTGGAGGCATTCTCTTGATTGGGTCTTGAGTGCTCTACGTCTCTTGGCCATTGGAAAGCAGTCCAATAGAATTCTATCTGTTGTGAGCATGCTTGGCTTGATGTGTTGATTATCTCTCGTCTTTGAATATCTTCTTTCCTGCACATTTCAAGCACTTGTTAATATTTTGTATCTAGTTTAACTATGTATATCTTAGATATTCTTTTGTATCTATCTATATCTATCTTGTTATAATTTGTAATCTTTGTACCGTGTAATTATCTTGTAACGAACATCACCTTAACTTAGTTGACCCCATTGCCCAATCTTAGGCACTAGTCTTAATTGCCCTAGGAAAAGGTCTAATTTTCATATTTAGATAATTGCATCTTGCACCTGCTGATTGACATCATAGGCTAGTTTCCCCTTGACCACCTAACTAATTAAAACCAACTCCTAGAACACTTAATCGTAAATCTCATCTAGTAACTAGGGTCTACCCCCCTTGGCTTCCCTAGGAGTTAGCCTAGATGGAAGAGGTTCAAGTCAAAGTGACAGCGTGGACTTTCAACCTAGGCATTGTGCCTCCAAGGACACACTAAGTGAGCAGGACTTAGCTCACGTTTGCAAGTGTGTATAAGGACGGCAACATGTGTATAAGGACGGCAACACTTTCCTTGATTAAGGAAAATCTCTTCTAGGCTCTGCCATACTTCAAGACCTAAGAAATAGTGCATCGGGCCTAGTTCCTGTTATCGCATAGTTTGTAGCTAGGAAGAAAGGCTATAAAGTAAACGGCCAAACTGGCGTAACAGGAACCTATCCCACCCAGTGTCACCACGATGGGAAGGTTCTTTCTTTTTAGGGAGGTGAGGCCCAGGGGAGACATCCCCGATGACCTGGGGTTTTGAAGAAGCTAAAGAATAATCAGACAATGACAAGTTTCCCCCTTCACAGATCACCACCAAAACAGATAGTCCGGCTTATAGCCAACGAAGATAACCAAGTAGAATCCCTGCTCGAGAACAAAGCAACAATAAACTAATATATGCAAGCTCTGGTTAGTACTTCATATATATCAAAGACTATCTGATATTCAATATAAGCAATTTCAAAGTAAATGTTGACGAAGTCAATGTTTACAAAATAGCAATAAAAGTAATGTCACTTCACCAATAGATACTAGAATGATATGGCATTCAATGCAACTAATCAATACTCAACTCAATTAATGCCTTTAACTACCATTCAATTGCTCATAAAATAAAACGTTGTTGCATTAAGATGTAATAACCAAGGATGATGTCAGCAACTTCGGGTTAGTAGGGTTAGCTAGAGTTAGGGTTAGTGTAGTTAGGGTTTCAATTCAAAAGCATTGAGAGAGTTTAGATCAAGTTCTACTTCAACGTTTGAGGTCTTAGATCAGTGCCTTAGGGTTTAATGGAGTCATAAGTGAAGGACGCACAGGTTGAAGGAGGTAGGATTTCAAGGACTAGAGGGAAAAGTTTTGAAGTGCTGCTAAAGCAGGGCCTCAAAATCGGAACCCTAGGGGAGAGAGGCTCACTCCGATGTTGCTAAAGCAAGGCCTCATGCTCTCTCCTCCTTCCCGACAAACGGCTAGCTCAGATGAAGCACAAAATCAAGACAAAAAGGCTTAATGAAGGAGAGTGTTGCTATAGCAAGGCTCTTTCATCAAACCCTAAAAGAAAAACGGCCCTAAGTGTAGATAACCTAGGCCTGGGACGTCTTCTTCCTCTTGGATTCTAAATGGTACAGCTAGCACAGGGAAAATAGAGACAAGGAGTGTAGCTACGGCTAGGCTCTCTTTCTCTCCTTCAATGGCTGAAAGTTTCTCTATCAGGGGACATGAGACAAGGACCTACTTGTGTGCTTGTCACCTAGGGTTTTGATTCAGCAAAATAAATAATATATGCAAGAAATTAGACTACAACCATTCATTCAAGAAGTTTTGCAGAAAAATACTTACAATTTATCAAGAAATAACCATGCAAACCCTAGTTGTAACACCTTCCTTCAAGACAAACACCATAAAATGACAAAATTTGTCTTCCTTCAACAAGTGCACCTCACTAGATCAGCCAAAACCCTAGAATAGGGCGCAAATTTCAGACCTCACCAAGTGGTGAGTGAAAGATGTTGATAAAATGAGGATCAAAATACTCAATATATACTGTATCAATGACCTAATATTACTTTTTAGGTCATAAAAAGGTCGACAAGGCCATAATGTCAAAATCATATTGTTTTTACATTAAATGCTAAGTAAAAACCCTGATTAAGAAAAAAAGAGATTAAAATCCCCTTCAAGGGAGGCGCTAGCCCTTTCTAGGGCAAATGAGACATCCAAGAGAAAAATGTTAGCCCCCCAGGGGCCTCTCCAACATGCCACACGTGCCATTGCTGCCCAGTATGCCTCCAAAAGCATCCATGAAGCTGGATGACGTCATGGTGAAGATGGGGACGTCCTAAGCCTTCCAAGACTAGCGTTCCACTGAAAAGGGGTCATTCCCCCTAGGTCTAGTCCTGCCAGAGTGTCTCTGGTGGAACGTCCTCTTCCTCTTAGGTGCAAAATCCCTGATCAAGCTATGTCTTGTCTCTGCCCCCTGATGGGGTCTCAGCATCCATCCGGTGGGCTCTTCAGCCCCATGGAGGTCCAAACTGGTCATCTCCCCATGTGTACCAGTCCAAATGGTACCTGTCCGTCGGGCATGGTCCTGCACATCAAAAGCTATGCCCTCCATGGACTCATCAGTCACAGGGATCATAACAATGTCAATCACATCTCATCATCAATATTATTAAACATATGCATAAAACCCCTAATACATCAGTCAATAGCTCAAAGACATTACAAAAACCTGCAATACAAGATTGGAGAAAAGGACAAGGCGTCCTATTGGGCTAGTGTCCATAAGAAAAGGAGAGTTTCCAGAAAGATCTCATCCAAGCCATGTAAGTGAGGTGATGTGGTTAGGGGATGTCCAAACATGTGGGTGCAGTGAGGGCCAAGGATGCATAAGTGTTACCTGTGGGTGCCTTTGTAGAAGGCGAGTTGTACCTATCATGGATGCATTTTTTCCAAGCCCATTCTTGCCTTTATTCTTTTTATTCTTGTTTTATTCTTTTATTTTCCTTTTTTGTTTAAGAACTAACCAGGGGACACTGCCTTGGCATGGTGACCAGAGCTGACAGCGTTACCAACAAGTACTTTCACAGAGATGACAAGGTTGGCTCGTGATAAGACCCCCTTTCCCTTGGCCATGCAACCAAAGGTCACTGCCCTGGCATGGTAACCAGATGGTGGCAATGTCATACTGTTAGGTACCCATGGACCTAATAGGTTAGCTCATGATGACACCCCCTATCCTCTGACTAGGTCTTGTTTTGTTATTTTCCAGGTCCCTCTTGTTTCTTGCTGAGAGGCTTTTCACTGCCTTCTCGGGGATCCCTAGGCGAAGCATCTCGAGGTTTTATTTCTAGGCTTTTGTCTTTTACCAGTTGTTTTTACCTTCTGGGCCTTGTTGACCGCCTATTCAGCAAGGGGTCAACGCATGTGCCATGAAGTATTCATCTATGTTGAAGACATTATTGGTTCTACTTGGGTATCTGATACCCCAGCACTTAAATTTTTGTAAACGAAATTTCCGCACCCCTGCGTGGGTTAATAATGTAATAAGTCTGCATGGA
>CBVK0100502745.1:0-10290 GCA_900067695.1 Picea abies | reverse complement strand
CATACTTTGGGAGAAAGATAGATTGGTAAAACATTTAAAGGGGATTTTAGAAATTTTGTAGACATGCATTAACTCAAATAGTAGATTGCAACTCGGATAAGCCAAATGAAATTTGACTTGTGCATTTTTCTAGAGGGACATGCATATTAAATAATTTAGTGAGAAGTTCCAAGTTATCGAGTCTAAGGCCAAGTTTCCCCCAAATTAAAGGTGGGATATTTATATTTATGATCTATGGTTCTATCATTCTAAGCTAAGGTTATAAACCTAGATGGTGATGCAATATGAACGAAAACTAAAAACTACTACCATATACAATATTAATATACAGGATATACGAACTTGCAAATTACTAAAAGAACTTTAATAAATGCATCTAATAAAATTGAAACAAGGAAAAATAACATAAAATTTCTTAAAGAGTTCAAAATTGTCAAAGAGGAGCCTTGAATAGTTTTCTGAACCTTCCTCAAGCATAATATTCATGTTGATAAGGATCCAATCGAAGGGTCAAATGACCCTTTTTGAAGCATAGTATTTTCTTCAAGGGGAGGAATAGTGAAGGGTTGATTGACCCTTCCTTGAGAATAACATATTCACTGTAGGTGAGCATAGGGAAGGGTATTTCAATCCTTCCTCAAACGTAGCATTATTGTTAAGGGATAACCTAAGGAAGGATTGAACAAACCTTCCTTGAGCATAGTATTTTGATTGTGGGGAGCATGTGTAAGGGTTGGTTAACCCTTTCTCTGCAAGCATAATATACTTTTCGACAGAGAGCCTACGGAAGGGATGATCAAACCTACTTCAAGAAACATAGGTAAGGGTTGTTCAACCCATGGAAGTGTCAAGAAACTCTTTCTAAAGCATAGTATTTGCATTGAGGGAGAGATTAAGGAAGGTTTGAATGACCCTTCCTTGATCATAGTATTTTTGTTTTGGGGGATCATTAGGAAGGTTAGTTGATTGTTCCTCAACCACACTATTATTTTTATGTACATTATAAGTCATACATTTTCCATTGGATTAATAAATTTTTTATTATTATTATATTATTTATTATGATCTAAATATTAGATTTGCTAGTGGTGAATTCAAAATATATTACTTGTGTCTTTTGTTTTCATAAGAGTTATGGTGTTGCGTGAATGAATCCTTATTTCATCTTTATTTTGAATTCATATACCTTTAAGAATAAAACCAATCAAAGTAGGGTTTTTTGGAACATCCTTGTGACAAAACCCACCAACAATACTCATCTGAATCATAGTATATTTTCCCAATGAAAATCTATTATTCCAATTCAAAAGAAGGTTTGGTGAAAGAGAGGTGACATGAACCATTATTTTTCCAAGAGATCATATGGTTTTAATTCGAATATGAATCCTTTAGATACAAATGGAGGGTTGAAGAATCATGGAGGTTCTGAAATCACTCAAGTATTAACCCACCTAGGTTTAGCACTACCCATTCAAGTTTTATCGCATTCACAATCCTTGGATAAGAGTCAAAATACATGTATACATGGACTTTAAGCCTAGAGATTCTAGAGTGATTGATGAGGGCCCATTTAGTTGGGTTAGGGATTGCAACACTTTCTCCAACTTGTCAATAGTACTCTAAAGAAGTTGTAATGAAGAAGACTAAGATTTACTAAAAGGTAAATTTATCTTTGCTAGGTGCCACATAGTAGACCCATTGAGAATAAGGTTGTTTTGGTATGCCACAAATTTGATTAGAAACTTCAATAAAGTTTTTTTTTCTTTTTAGAATATGAAAATCTATTTTCCCAATTCAAAAGAAGGTTTGATGAAAGGGAGGTGACACGAACCATTGTTAGGTTTCTCTACCAAGTATGTATAACCATGAAGATATTGGTTAATTATTCAGTTTCCTCCACTAATTGAAGTTGTTTTCTTGGTATGGTACTTTCCAACAATTCATAACAAGAAAATGGCCTATAGTTTCACTCGTAATTCTTCTCCTAAAAAATCTAATTTCAGGCTACTTTTTGACCTAGTTTCAATGGGAACACGCCTTATTTCCCATTCCACTATTGGTCTAGGGTTTTTTTCTTAATCTATGGCTTTGCCATCATGATTAGTGGATGTGTCCAAGGTTTTTCAATTATGGAATTTCACCCATTGCATCATGTGGATTTGGCTTCTTCTTGACCAACATGGGGACAACTTTACATGCTTATTCTCCTCCTTGGAAAAAATTAAACATGTGAATCTCCCTACATATTGGGTAATTCAATTGATTTTCCATCATCATGTATAGGGTTAACCCTTAGTCTTCTTATAGGTCTAGTGAGGATGATACTCTACACAATTTGGCTTGCATTTGCATGATCTTGGCTCTCAACTTGATGATCTTTTACGAATTTTGGTTATTTATCTTGATGGGATGAACATCTTTTAATCCCATGAAACTATCTATGGATGCAAGCCTAACCACTATAAATAAATATTGTTTGAAGGAACTATTGAATTCATATTGTAAGAATTAAAATTATTTAATTAAACACTAGATTAATCACATCTTCCAATTAGACCATATTTATAATAACATAAAAGAATGCTTTAATTCCAATCTCATAAACAATGACCAAATTTTTAACAACATAAAAGAATGCTTTAATTCCAATCTCATAAACAATGAAAAAAATAATAGAAAACAAAGTTTTGTCTTAGAATCTTATAAAACTAACCTCTTCAACTATAATTTATTTTACATTATCAACCTTTTTTTCACAATATCACATGATTATTTTGTATTTTAATAATTAGAAAATAAGCACAAGCTGATTTACAATAACATTCATATTAACCAATTAACTAATAAATTATTAATTAAAAGTTTAAGTTTGATGGATACAGTTTATTAAACTCATTAAAAGTTCAACATAAACTAATTGGAAACTAGATGCAGTTTTTTGATCAAATATTTTTACTTTTTTTGGCAACTTTTGTGAAGTTTTCATCAAAAAAATCTGATCAAAAAATTTAAAAAATAACTGGAATTGCAGAATTAGTGATTGACGATTCTTGACTGTAAAATGTTTATGTGATAACGATTCTTGGCTGTAAAATGTTTTCTAGGCCATGGCTGTAAACTGTATATGATAAATAATATTGGTTGTAAAATGTTTTATGGGCCATGGCTGTAAACTGTATATGATAACAAATATTAATCTGTACTCTACTCAAATCTAGACTTCCCTAGATATAAAAACGAATACAACCCCATTGTAATTCAAGGACAGGGCAAGAAGAGTATCCATAGGTGTTGATAGAGTGGTAACTGGTAGGTTAATTGAAGAATCAACAAGTTAATGAAGATTCGCGTAGCTCTGACGAAGATTTACATAACTCCGACAAAGTTGACGCAGCAATCGAAGAAGTTGACACAACAGTAAGATGAGTTTTCATCAAAATCAAAGTTTATAATAATTGCTGTAGAGTGAGATCTTAGAAGTATATATACATATCGTAGTTCAAAATTTTGTATTTGGTTTCTTTTAATAAATTGTTATGTATATATACATAATTCTTAGAAGTGAGTGTCAATTTACAAATATCATAGATAATTTATTCTCCGTTTTACTTTAAAATTTGCAAAAATATAGCACGAACTTTGTCCTATGTTTTTATTTAAAAATCTAAATAGTAGACTAAAATTTTGAGACTAAACGACAGAGAAATCACTCTCTGTTTGTTAAAATGCTCTCTATTTGTTAAAATTTTGTGCTCTCTGTTTGTTAAAATTTTGCTGATCTCTGTGTAGGTAACAACTGCAAAAGGATATGTAGATGTAGGCATTCTCTCCAAGTGCTTTGTTCATTTTTTCTAAGAGATGAAGGAAGCTATCACCATCTGGAAAAACGGTTTGGTCTCTATTGCTACTTTGATATTTGAAGAATTGAATGATCAACTCTGTTAATTGTTAAGAGATTCATTTCAATTGATTTTCTATGGCTTATGATATATGCCAAAGAAAACACTAATGCAACAAACCAGACTATGTATTATGATTTGCAAGGCCTTTTTATAGCGTGGTTCGAATTGTTAAATTGCAGCCTTTTCCTTTTTTTATACTGCTTCGAAGAATTTATCTATATTGGTTTTACAATACCAAAGCCGTCTTGTAGAATGTGAAGCTCATGTAGACCAGAACATGCACCTACCAGCTCAAAGGATGTTATACCTTGTAATGCTATTTTTTTTTTTTAGTTTTTTTAATCCCATGTCATAAGGAGCCTATTTGTTTCGGCTGTGTGATTAGATCTAAACTGAAACGAACTCTGAAAATGCCATCATAGACTATAGGATTGTCTTTTTTGATCTGATAAGTTTTAGGGCCATCAGTTTATGCAACTGTATATTATCTTTTCCATTTCATTCATAAGGTGTTTAAACTAGCGGGCTTCTGCTCCAATAATTGTATGTATTGGCAGGAAGAGGAGGTAAATGCGCGTTTAGAAACTCTGTGATCCCTTTTACCTGATGAGTCCAAGGTGAGCGTATCCTGCATAAATCTGTTACCAAACTGAATACTATTCCCAATATTGGTGGTAATTAAAGTGTATTATATTTAGGTTATCATGAAAGTTCAGATCTAAATGTGCAGTGCATGCTTCTCGGTACTTATGAATTTGTGTTTTTATTTTGTAATGGCTATGAAGATTATTAGAGAAGAAATCTTGGAGGTCACCATTGAGTACATCAGAGCCCTGAAACGAAGAATTCAAGCAATGCAAATAATCGTGGCCTGTTTAAAATACTCTATGGGATGTTTGAGAGATTGCAAAGAGTGCCCGTTCCAACTTCCATGTTATTTTCTCTGCGAAGAAAATGCGACAGCGACTGCGACTGTCGTAGGCGGTGTTCGGAAACACCATATCCAGTCTCACATAAAAAATCAACTTTTAGCTAAGCAAAATTCATTTTAGTCTAATCTCTCTAAATTTACTCAATCTCTACAGGAAGAAGGGTTAATATCGTATAATCTGTTTAAGATATTACGTTTAAATTTATTGATCTGTTTAAGAAAGTGCTCTCTGTTTGTTAAAATTTTGAGACTAAATGGCAGGGAAATTGTTTTTGATTCTCCTTAAAAAATTGCAGATATACTACAGTGAATTTGTCCTCTGTTTTTCTTAAAAAATTGTCAATATGGTGCAGCGAAAATTATTCCACGCTTCTTAAAAATTTGTGAATAAATTGTGGAGAAAATAAGAAATCAATTGCACACACCAAAAAAATAATATTTACAAAACTGTTGTTAATAATATTTTCAATATAAATATTTACAAATCACATATATATATCTTACCTATAATCGACAATCTTGACCTCTCCACGACCCCTGCGATCTCGGTGCCCACGACCCCTACGACCTCGGCTCCCACGACGCCCACGACCCCTATGACCTCGGCGCCCACGACGCCCATGACCCCTATGACCTCGGCAACCATGACAAGCGACACAGAGCTCTCGCGAGACAACGAATACGCCAACAAAATATTCTAAACGTTCTAAATTTGATGTGTGGCTAATATATAAACCATCTTTCGACCGAAAGATAGTTCGGATGAAAGATAGTTCGGCCGAACTATATTTTGGCCAAACTATCTTTTGGCCAAACAATGTTTCGGCTGAACTATCTTTCGGCCAAAAATGTATTGCCGGAAAGAAAATATCCGACCAACCAAATTTCAACACACAAATTGAGGGCATGGTTATTGCTCCATTCGATTTGACATTTATTTGTTCAGCCGAAAAATAGTTCGACCGAAAATAATATCTTTCGGCTGAAAAATATTTTTAGTTTGGCCGAAAAAAGGTTTTTTGAAATTTTGGAGACCAGATTGTCACGAAAGTGTAACCCACCTTCGTGATTCCACCCTAATACAATAGAGACACATATATACACAACCTTAATAGAGACACATATACAACCTCAATACAATTATCTAGTGGACACAATAGAGACACATACACAACCTCAATACAATTATCTCATGAAAAGAGTGTTTCCTTATAAGGAGAAAAACCCTAACATAACTTGTACCATCATATATGAAACCTTATAATCAACTCTCCAGATTGACTACAAAATTATAATATTTTACAAGGCATTTTTTCCCAAAATTTCGCTTCGGGGGAATATCCCTCGAATCCCCTGCCATGGGGGGATCCATTAATTTTGCTCACCCCCGAATACCTCGCCAGGAGGGGGGATCCATTAATTGTTTCCACCCCCACTTGGACCCCCCCCAACAACAATAGTGGGGGGGAAATCCCCTCGACATCCCCCGTAAGGAAATGGGACCCAAGCACAACTGAAAAAAACCTTTGAATCAGTAAGATAATCAGGCTCCAAAACCAACAATCTCCCTATAATATCCCCGAGGACGAGCCCTATTGTAATAATGTTTATGAATTGTAAATCATGTTTTCTAGGTTGGTGAGCCGAGTATTGATAATTTGGTAGTCTTATGTGTTTATTAGGCCAGAGAGCCTAAGTGTTAAAGGCCAAGAGCCTGTTTTTGTATATGTAATATGAAGAACATTAATAAAGATTAAACATCGTCGTGTGTAGACCGATCATGAAGAAAGAGTGATGGGTGACTAAGCTTCCATAGGGTGGGTAAGGGAAAATGGGATGAAAGGTTGGAAAGAGGAGATAAGCTTAGGGGATTAAGTCCTTGGGAATAATAATTTATTATTATTCCAAAGTTGTGTGGCAAACATGTTTTTATCCTAGGTTCTGGGAGAGGCAACACATGCAGCTCCAACGTGTGCACAAAGGGAACGCATACTTGATGGAGTGCATGCAGCTTCATGGGCGACATGTGTTGGCCTAGGCACATGCAATTTAACCCAAGAATTCAGTCATGATGGGGGTTCGTCCTCCATTCTATCATCGGTTATCTGAAACCATGAATTTTTTCTAATCTATGTATGCCTCATGAAACTCTGAAACCCAAATCCTGTGATGTTTTCTTGAGAAGCTGATACACCCTCTGTCTAAACCGTTGAGTTTTTGTTCGACCTCTGCATGGATTCATTATCATGCACCCTGAAAACTAGTGGTAAACCCATGAATTGAGCCCTGTCACCTGTGTCTCCTGTGAGCCTAGCCTATCCACTCTTGCAGAGTCAAGACCATACCTGAACTATCTTTGGGCTCCTGCCTTCTCTGTTTCCTGAGTGGAATTCACCAGTTGTTGTTGTTGTTGTTATCCTCACTTTGTGGGAATTGGGCTGAAGTTGGTTGAAGAACTGGGTTGTCAGGCCCCTGGTAGAAGAGGTAGGTTGTTAGGCCTATGAGAAACTCTCTCCAGGTGAGAGAGTCTTCTAGGAAGTGGTTTTCTCCCATAGAGAGTCCAACACCAGCTATGGAGCTCTGAGAATTCTTGATCTGACCTATTGTCTAGACCTAGAGAGGGAGGTGAAGCACTGACGGACTATTCTTGTGAAGGTATATACTCCTGGCTGGAATAGAAATGTGGGGAATGAGAGTCCATGAGTAGTGGGCATAAGAAGGCTCCTGGAGAGAATCCTTTCAGTGGCTCTGTGCAATTTTCCTGTAATCTTAGCCTAGTCTAGGATTCCCTTGCCTTGGGTGGAGCTTAGTCCCAGCTCAAGGGTGTCCCACTATTGAGTGTGATGAGAAGCGAGGTCTAAGGCTGGGAGGTTTGTGGAAGGTATGTATGTAGTTGGTGGAGTTACTATAGTTTCAAAGATAAGTATATACATGTGTTTAATTTCAATTAAAATGCATGCCTTTGATGCTTGCAATATTATCATGTATTCTGTTGCAATGATATTTATTGTTAATTCCATTAATTCTTTATGTTAGCAGTAATTATATGTTTACTATGTTAAGTCATTTAACTTCATTTAAATGCATACTATATAAGTGGTATTCCACGTAGTAGCATTGCCCGAGAATGGGGTTGATGGCTGGGGACGTTACACTCCCACTTGGAGACTGATCACAACAACTCCACTGTTGTTGTACATGATAGACTATGATGCACCTTGGACCTAGAAAATTCATCATCTTCACCTTCATGCTTGAAGGCCATCTAAAACTGAGAAAGAACTTAGTTTTTTCATGGTTACTACCTTTTTTAACATGTCTGTAGGATTCTGACTAATATGTATTTTTTCCAACTTCAAATGTCCATATTCCTAGATGTATCATATGAAATGGTACTTGATATGTATATTCTTAACCTTCAAATGGAAGACCGAGTTGTTTGTAAGATAAATGACACTCTCACTGTCACAGTACAACCTTCTATTCTCCTTCTTCTTTCCCAATTTCTCCATAAACCTCTATAACCAAATTATTTCTTTACTAGCCTCTGTAGCAGCAGCATACTCTACTTTTGTTGTTGAGAGTGCAACAACCTTTTATAGTTTCTAAATACAACTTATTGTTGTTCTACCTAATGTAAAAACATACCCTGTGGTGCTCCTCCTACTATCTTTATCACCTGCCATATATGAATCAACATATCCATGTAGAACAATGTCTAAACCTCCAAAACATAATGCATGAGTAGAAGTACTTGTCAAATACCTGAGAATCCACTTTATTTCCTCCCAATGTTTTTTACATGGATTCTTCATATACCTTCTCATAAGTCCCACTGCATGTGAAATATTTGGTCTTGTGCAAACCATCGCATACATCAAGATGCCAACTGCTAATGAATAAGGGACCCTGGACATGTATTCTATCTCCTCCTGTGTCTTGGGAAACATTCCCCTAGTTAATATGAAATGGTTGGCCAAAGGTGTACTAACTAGTTTTTCATTTTTCATTATAAACCTCTCCAACTCTTTCTCTATGTACTCACCCCGAGACAATGTCAATTTGTGATTTTTCATGTCTCTTTTTATTCTCGTACCAAGGATTTTCTTTGCAACACCCAAATACTTCATCGCAAATGAATTAACTAATTTCTTCTTGAGCAAATTTATATCTTGCATATTAGACCCTACAACAAGCATGTCATCTATGTACAATAGCAAGATAATATATCTTCCATTTTCTATCCTTTTAAACTAAACACAGAGATCAAAATGACATCTATGATAACCTTATTTTTTCATAAATATGTCAAACTTCAAATACCACGACCTTGTAGCTTGATTTAGGCCATACAAACTCTTCATAAACCTGCATACCAAATTATCCTTCTCTTTTACCTCATACCTTTGTGGCTACTGCATATAAATCTCTTGTAACATCCCGCTCTGGCGCAGTTACCAAACTTATTCTTTGAGGACACTTGCTCGCAAGTGATCTGGATTTTTATGATGATAAAACTTTTTCCTTCATTATGATGTGTTAAGTTATATGATAGGATGTTTTTACTACCTTGATGTAGACAGGTGTTGCTGACTCAGTTTCATGGAGTGTGCAGGGTTTCAGACCTTGAGGATGTAGAGGCATCGGTGGAACTCCCTTGGAATCTAGATTGAGTCAGGGAGTGGGCTATTTGAGTTGTTCCATTTACGGTGATATTGATTTGTTTTGATGATATGCTATTGATTTTATGATGTGTGTATGACATGATCTGACATGGTGGTTGATGATGCAGACTAATGATAGCTTGCTGACCAGACTCACATATGGAGTAAAGGGGCCACACATGAGTTCCAGAGTGATTGAGGGAGAGGTGTGGACAACAACCCTGCCACAGCCTACTAGCACTCCCGCCGTGGCTCGAACTGTAGGTTAACGATTACCTAGTTCGAGAGGATCCACGATGCCATGAGGGCAGACTGTGATAGTCGCTCACGATGATTCTAAGGGGCACGCAATAAGGTGAGGGCCTTATTCCTTAGAGCCCTTAGTCTCCCACAAGTTCACCTGGCGGAGTGTTGACTCTAGGGGTTATAGAGTCTACCAATCTGTCAAGACAATGAGTGGCACCCTTGGAGCACGTGGTGCGTCCTGAATGGCATGTCACACAAAGAAATACAAGTCAGCAAGTGGCACCCTTGGAGCATGTGGTGCATCCTGAAGGGCACATTGCGCAACATAGGCAAACGAGGTGAGTGGCACCCTTGGAGCACGTAGTTCGTCCTGAAGGGCACGTCGCACGGATGATGATGATGAGACAACCTAGATGACCCTAAGACCTTAAACGCCTGATAAATTCTTACAACGCCTCCCCTAATTAAATTGTTGCCCTGTTCAAATCAAAACCTAAACTAAAACATCTCTAAGATAAATTTTGACTAGCCCTAAGAAAAGATCCTA
>CBVK0100502744.1:0-10416 GCA_900067695.1 Picea abies | reverse complement strand
GTGATGCATATTTTGTCCGTGACGGATTTGGAGAAAAATGAAGATTTTAGAAAGAAATCCCCAAATTTGTGGGAAAAATCAAAGTTTGAATGAATCAGGATGGTTTAACAAGGTTAATGGATTAGAGAGATAAAATTGCAGATCAAAATTCGACCTAGAATGGTTTAAATTCAAGTTTTAATGGCTGCCTATAGAGTTACAGACAATTTGGAAAATCGACGACCAAGATCTTTTTTTATCTCAAGATCGATGACCAAGATTCGCTATGATAAATTTAAAAATTTGTAATGTTTCGGATTTTTGAAAGGTTGATCAAATCAATGTCCATGATTCATTTTGGGGTTTTTGAAATGGATTAGATCAACGACTTAGATTCGTCGGGGTTTTTGCTTGAAAATTTCTAGGTATGGAAATTTGCCAAGATAAATTGTCAATGACCGATGGTTAGATCGACACGATTTGTAGAGGGTTTGAAGTTCATTGGATGAACTTTTCAATGGTCGATGGTTGAATCGACAAGTTTGGATAAGAGTTTGGTTCAACCAAAGGACATCTCTTACCGTTGATGGCCAACAGTCGGCGTCGGCAGAATCCCGCGAAGTATTTTCAATCACCAACAAAAGTCGTTGATGGCCGATGGGATGATGGTTGGAGGTTGGATGAATTCGACGAAGTGTTCTGAATCAAGCATGAGAAGTCATCGATGAGTGTCGCATCGATGGTTGGGCGTCGATTGATTCAGAATTTTTTGGGGGTCATCCAAGAGAATTGATCGATGACCCATGGAGGGAAGAGTATGATGACATAGACATCCACTTGTCATCCCACATCACCCAATTTGATATCTCAAGATGATGTGTCATGCCATGTCAACATCCACGTGTTGTGCCATGTCAAGAGTGACACATCATCCAAAAAGTGGTCAATGGGTAGGTTGATCGATTTGGGGAAGTGTTTTCGATAGTTGTCGGGGATTTTCGATCGTCGATGGGCCAATGGTCAGGCGTTGGACGAATTAGTGAGGAGTTTCAGTGGCCAATGAAGATCGTCGATGACCAACACTTGAATCAACTAATTTATAGTTGCGTACAATCGGTCATGAGGGAATTGGGTCGATGGCCGACGATCGCATTGGAAGATCAGGGAAAGTGTCACATGCATCCAAAGGAAAGTGTCGATGGTCGATAGAGTCAGATCAAAAATCATTGTTTCTCCTGATTTGAGCTCAACAGTTTAGATTAAAGGGTTGTTATAGTAGTAAAAAAATCAGTTTTATGTGAATTTTTGTGGTTTTTGAAGGTCATTAACTAGCAAGTCATTTTTGAGGCCCTAAACAAATTTTTTAGCCAATCAAAACCCACGAGAACAGAGTACATCAAGGTATATTTTTCCTCTTTAGCTCAAATAAAATAACTCGGAGAGAGCTATCCAATGAGATAAATGGTTTGCAAAACAGAGCTCGTGTGAGAAAGTTACTGTCAAAACAATATGGATAAAATTTTGACACCATATTTACTTTCAGAGGGAATAATTCCATGCTCAGAAGTCCGTTTGGGGAACAAGAGAAATCAATGGAAATATTATGACCCATAGAAACCAGTGGTGAAACATGCAGGGGTAATTTGGGTAAAACAACCTAAACTTCTTCAGACCATAACTTTAAGGTCGAAGCTTATATTTGAGAAAACAAATAGTCATTGGAAAGGTATTGAGGAGTAGAAGACATATCTCCACCCATAATGTTGAATTGGGAAATGAAAATTCTCATAAATTAATGAATATATTTTTTAACAGTAAAAGAATGGAAATTGCAGCTTGTAAATGTTGTAACTTTTCGCTCGGAACTCAAATTGAGGCATGTGTATAGCCATTGGAAATAATTTTTAGAGAGGAATGCATATAAGGAATCAAAATTTTGGTTTGGTGCATTATGTCCTCCATAAATTAAGGAATAAATAACCTATATTCTAATGGATGGAATGTTTTATGCTATGCATGTTTCTAACATTAATTAATACATGCAAATTTCTTATAGAATTAGAGGTACAAGAAAGAAACTTTGGTTTTTGTATGAGGACTGGAGTTGTGGATGATGCTTAGGGATATTATAGCCATGAAGAAGATATCAGAGGTCTCCATGTTAGCATGAGGAATGTTGTTATATAGCCAAATGGAAGAAGATATAGGAAGAATCTTGTCACTATGAGAAGCCTGCACAGGGAAGTGTAGAGATATAGAGATAATAACGAAAGGATTATGAAGGCTCAGGAAGAGATACTTCAGAGCTTAAACATGTTGCATAAGCAAGTTAACAAGGAATCTGGCACTAAGCAAACAACTAGTGCTATACAAGTGTCAGCGTCTAGATCCTATAGAAAAAAAGATGATTATGGAAATGATAGGCAGTCAAGAAGTATGAGAAGGAACCATCAATATCCAAAACATTCCACTAGAAGAACTCATGCAAGTTCATGGCCAAGGTGCAACCTAATTGTGTCTCCTATTTGGAGGCAAAGAAGAAGGACCTAGGTAGATATATTTCAAGGTGAGCTCAGAAAGATCAAGTCACCTAATTTCAATGGTGAGAACAGAAAATGAGAAGAGGTTGAGGCCTGACTATTGGAAATGAAGAAATATTTATAGTTGCATGATTACCCATCTTGGGTAGAAACTAGAATTTCCACCTACCACTTGCAAGGAAACATAGCCATGTGGTGGGATCAACTTAAGAAAGCCAAGAGCCTTGATGAGAAGAGGACCTCATGGAGGTAGTTCAAAGGATATTTCCAAGATAAATATTTGTCCAAGAATTACTTTGAAAAAAAGATGAAATATTTATTTGAACTCAAGTTGGGAACCATGACAGTGGACAGATATGAAAATAGGTTCTTTGAATTGTTGAAGTGTGTTGACTTCATTAAAGATGAGAAAGTAAAAAATCAAAATATTTCTATGCTGTTTACCCTCCTTTTGCAGTGAAAAGATTCAATATGATAGCACCAAGACTTTGGATGAGACCATAATAAGAAAAAGGAATATTTATGAGAAAAGCAAAGGAAGGCCATTTTTCCAAAAGGCTTGGAATGACAAGATGAAGGGTAAAAATAATCAAAGGAATAAAATTTTTAAGCCATGTTTTTTTGGGAATAACACCAAGAAAATCAAGTTCAAGGATCCCAACATGAGCATAAGAATACAAATTTATCTAGGAAAAGGCCAAGGAAGAAACCTGTTAAATGTTGGGGATGTGAGGGAAATCACTTATATAGGGACTTACCTCACAAATGTTGGGGATGTGAGGGAAATCACTTATATAGGGACTTACCTCACAAAGGAGAAAGAATGAAAACTGTTCACAACATTCAAGAGGATGAAATAGTTGAAGACATGAGAGGAAGCATACCAAGGATTTATGCACCCTTGGATAACAAACAAGATGAATATCAATCCCCCATGATTTAAGTGGAAGGTAATATTGATAACCAGCCCATAGCAATTTTGATTGATTTTGGAGCTACCCATAGTAACATAAATGATAACATTGTTGAAATATTTCACTTACAAAGAAGTAAGTATAATAAATCTTGGTTAGTTCAGTTAGCCACCGGGGCTAAGAGGAAAATCAATGAGTTGGTTAAATATTGTCCGATAGACGTGAATGGACTCAATACAAAGGTAGATGTAAACATCATAGAATTGGGTTCATATGACCATCTAAATTGCATTGATAGGTTGGAAAACACCATGTTGTCCTAGATTGTTATAACAAGACAATCACTTGCCTTGATGAGGAAGGGTAGCAAGGAAAGATTCGGGGAATTCTAAGAGTTGTAGTTGTTAGAGAGATTTAAAATATGCAATTAAAGAAGAGTTTCAAGAAGGGATGTTATATTTTTGCATCCCACATGGAAGAGACAACCAAAGATAAAGTGGCAAACATTGAAGACCATCCGGTCTTAAGGGATTTTGAATACTTATTTCGAGAAATTTCAAGATTTCCACCAAAGAGAGACATTGATTTCTATATTGATTTGGTGCCAGGAGTTTCCCCAATGTCCAGGACACATTACAGAATGGGCATGCCATAATTGAAAGAGTTGCAGATGCAACTTGAAGAGATTTTAAAGAAGGGGTATATACGCCCAAGTGTGTTACCTTGGGGAGCCCTATTCCTTTTGTGAAGAAGAAAGATGGAACCTTAAGGCTGTGTATTGATTTTTAACAACTTAATAAGGTCACAATAAAGAACAACTATATTTTTCTAACAATTGATCATTTATTTGATCAACTGAAAGGTGCAAGGATCTTTTCCAAGATTGACTTGAGATCAGGTTATCATAAAGTAAGGATAAAAGAAGAAGGCATGAACAAGACGACATTCAAAACAAGATATGGGCATTATGAATTCACGGTAGTGCTATTTTTGGACTATAAAATGTCTGAGCAATATTTATATGTTTGACGAATGGAGTGTCCAGGGAGTACTTGAACAAGTTTGTAATTGTCTTCCTAGATGATATAATTGTCTACTCTAAGTCATAAGAGGAACATGATAAACATTTGAGAATGGTGTTGCAAGTTTTAAGAGAGAATAATTATATGCTAAGCTAAGTAAGTGCATCTTTTACCAAAAGAAGATTCACTACTTGGGGCATATAATTTCAGCAACAGGGATAAAAGTTGATCCTAAAAAGATAGAGGCCATTAAAGGATGGAAAACGCCAAAGAATGTGATAGAGGCTAGTTCAATCATGGGTCTTACCAGTTATTACCAAAGATTCATAAAAATATTTTTGAAGATTGCAAGCCCAATCACTTCTTTGCAAAAGAAGGGAGTGAACTTTGAATGGATTTCCAACTGTGAAGAGTGTTTTCATCAGTTGAAGGAAATATTGACAAGGGCATCAATATTGAAGATTGTAGATTCAAATGAATATTTTGTTGTGTGCACCGATACATGCAAGGAAGAGCTCAGTGGAGTCCTTAGTCAAAAGGATCATGTGGTATTCGATGAATCCATAAAATTGAAAGAGCATGAAATAAATTGTTCCACCCATGATCTAGAGTTAGTAAAAATTATACATGCATTAAAAATGTAGATACATTACCTTATAGGTAATAAATTTGAGCTAAGGACAAACCACAATGGTTTGAATCATTTGTTTGGACAACCAATAATAAATTCCAGACAAACTAGATGGAGGGAATTTATGAGTTAATATGACTTCGAAATTAAGCATATAAAGGGAAAGGAAAATCAAGTGGCTGATGCACTCAATAGGAGAGCTCATGAAATGCATATTGCAACCATTAGCATGTACATGATTGATTTGAAATATCAAATTATTGCAACAACAAATTCAAATCGGCAGTATGTAAAAATAAAAGAAACATTACAACAAGGTAATTTTCAGCAGAAATTTAATTCTTATGAGCTGAAAGAAGATAAGGTAATTTTCAGCAGAAATTTAATTCTTATGAGCTGAAAGAAGATGGAATTCTCATGTACAAAGACAATGAATAAGTGTCGAATTCCAGTATGCTAAAATATGCAGTTCTGAAGGAAATGCACAATGTGCCATATGTCGAGAAGTCAACATATCATAAGACAATTGCAGTTGTAAGAAACCAATATTTTTTTTCCAGGAATGAAGAAGGAAGTGGCAAATTACATAACAAGATGTCTAGAATGCCAAAAAATAAAGATAAATAATAAACACCCAATAGGTTTACTACAGCCATTTCCCATACCGGAATGGAAGTGGGAAGTTTTCATGGTTGATTTTATCCATTTCCCATACCGGAATGGAAGTGGGAAGTTTTCATGGTTGATTTTATTATTAAGCTACCCAAAATAGTGAAGCAACATGATTCCATAATGGTGGTGGTGGATAAATTAACTAAAACAACGCATTTTTATTCTGGTAAATACTACACACAAGGAAACAAATATTGCATAAATATATATGAAGGAAGTTGTCAGGCTACATGGAGTCCCTAAACAAATAGTTTTAGATAGAGATCCAAATTTTACTTCTAATTTTTGGAAAGGTTTGTTCAAGGGATTTGGAACAAATTTAAATCTTAGTACAAAGTATCATCCAGAGTTAGATGGAAAAATAGAGAGGACTAACAGGATAATTGAGGACATGCTTAGAATGTATGTGATGGATCAACCATCAAAGTGGGAATACTATATTCATTTAGTTGAATTTTCATACAATAATGGGTATTAGACCTCACTGAAAATGATTCCATTTGAGGCATTGTATGGTAGGAAATGTAACACACCCGTGAGTTGGGATAATCCAGTGGACAAAGCAGTTGTTGGGCCATAATTGTTAAGGGAAATGGAAGAGATAAATAATAATTTAAAGGTTGCCTAGGATAGGCAGAAATGTTATGTAGACAAGAACAAAGTGTTTAGAGAATTCAAAGTGGGTGAACATGTGTTCTTAAAAGTGAAGGCGAAGAGAAGTTCACTAAGATTATGAAGTTTCCCAAAGTTGACAACAAGATATTGTGGGCCTTTTGAAATATTAGAAAAGATAGGGCCAGTTGCATACATGCTAGCATTGTTTGGATCCATGAGAGTGCATAATGTATTTCATATATCATTATTGAAGAAGTATGTTCCTGACCCTAACCACATAATTGATTGGAATGTGTTCTAGGTTGAGCACGAAGGGGATTTCTGGGTGGAACTGGTACACATCTTGGACCGGAAATTCAAAGTGCTCAAGAACAAGGACATAAGGATGGTAAAGGTTCAATTCACTTATTATGGTCCTAACGATGCTACATTGGAGCATGAAGAAAACATGTGGGCATAATACCCTTAAATTTTTGTCAATTTTGAAGAAAAGAGAGTGCAAAAGTTTGCTTTGAGTAGCTAGAGTTTTGGAACCACATATCAGAATCCTAGTCAATTGCATTGGGGACCTTGATAAATGAATGGATTTCATATGATACTTCCTGGAGAACCAGTCCATCTGTCATAATCATGGGAGGAGGTGAGGATCTTTCACGAAACAATATATTCTTATGTATGTTCCATGTTCTAAGAGGAACCAATCCCCATTTCTCTTTATTATTGTGATTTCTTTATCTGTCATGCACAGTGGAGGAGAGAACAATATGAACTCATATAAATGAGCCATGAAATGTTCACATACTTTCTGGTATTATGTTCAGTATTTGTGCTGCTAGAGCACTTTATAAGGAGCCATGAAATGTTCATAAACTTTTGCACTCTCTTTTTGTCAATTTTGAAGAAAAGAGAGTGCAAAAGTTTGCTTTGAGTAGCTAGAGTTTTGGAACCACATATCAGAATCCTAGTCAATTGCATTGGGGACCTTGATAAATGAATGGATCCTTCCTTGGGTTAGCCTTGATAAACATATGGTACATCCTTTGGGTTAGCCCTGGTAAACAAATGGTGCATTCCTTGGGTCGGTGAGTTGAGAGGAACGAGAGATTTTGGTTGGAACTGTTGTTGAAGTTGTTAAATTGCAGAATTTTTATTTCTAAGTATTGTGATGTAAATTTTCATATATGTATATCGAGAGTGCACCAAGGACGACACACAATTGTAAGGGAGGTGGAATGTAACATCTACACTATAATTCCATTTTAATTAATGCTTATGTAGATATAATGTGTGGCTACGACCAAAGCAATGTAATACACAAATTGTATTTCTATGTTTTAATAATAAAATGTGATGCCATATGCTAAAGGGACATGGAAAAGATATAGGGGCTGAATAAATTCACAAGAGAGGGGAGAGTCTAGGATAATGGCCAAGAGGGGTCCAAGGGGGAATTACCCATGTATATTAATTCAACCCATTTTCCTAAATTTGCTATTGGTGTATGAATCTCCTAAATTTTNNNCAACCCATTTTCCTAAATTTGCTATTGGTGTATGAATCTCCTAAATTTTTGATTGAGTGTTCCCAAAGCTAATCATTGAATAATTATAAGTGGGTGGGTGTGAGTAGTCACATCCCAAAGTTATTGGACACATGGAGGTTGAGTACAATCAACTTGGGGAAGTGTGTGAGTCAAGAAAATAACCCAACGAAGAGAAATTTGCATGGGTTATGACGATAGTTTTTAGTTAGTCAAGTTTTGTGCATGCAGAGAAAGTAGAGAGAGGAACGAAGAGAGCTGGGAGCTGGTGCAACCATGGAGGGAGAATTATAGAAAAAAATCGGAGTGTATTGGAGCATATTTGGAGCTGGAAAATGAAGAACCTAGTTGTTAGGTCTAAAGAATGAACTCCTGAGTGAGTTTCACTAAAACAACAAGTCTTTGTTTTTGTTTGTTGGTAATTTTCCTAGGAGCAGGTTCCCTTGAGTTCCCAACTGAGAAATTCCTAGGGACATGTGCTAGAGAGGCCCTGATAAACAAATGGGACACCCGAGAGATTGGGATCAGTGAAGGAGTACATTCCTTGGGTTGGACAGGTCAAGAGGAAGAGCGCTGGTGGAAAATTGGGATAGTTTTAGGAAGATATCACTAGGTTGTGAGTTTTATGAGATGTGAGTGGACTGTGAGAGGCCACCCTCTTTTGTGGATTACTATCCTTAGGTCGGGGGTGACTGGTTGTTGATATTTGAAACAACCAGTCTATGGTTGGGTGGAACATCCATCCCATGCAGTTGGTTGCACAACATAATTAAAAGATAAGTGCTTTATCTTGTTGATGTGTTATTTCATGAGTTTATTTGTTGTGCATGAACTCTGTGTATTTAAGAATGATTAAGATGGATCCATGTTATTTTGGTATGGTGTAGATGCATCTATTTTTATGGTTATAGAGAATAGCTAAATCTATTTTAATTTATAACTGAAAGCTACAGGAAATTAGTTAACTGTGAATGAATTAAAATAATTAACCAAAATTTCATTTTTATGAGTATTTTGCACTTAATGTTCCTTAGTTGGGTCGAGGGACGTTACAAATTAGATGCAGAGAAAGAGGTCGAGGGAGTAAGACCCCCCCTTCCCTCGATGACGCTATTGAAGGGGGTTCAAAATTGAAATCGTATCAGAGGGAGACGAAACTCTGAGAAAGCGATGAATTCATCATCTAAAGTTTAACATTAAAACGTTGATTAAAAAAAATTAAAATGAACCATATGATTCACTTCAATATTATAAATTTAAAATGACAATTGTATTTATGTAAAAAAAAAATATATATATATATATATATATATATAAAACATATATTTAATTAAGAGATTCATCTTATTTGATTTATATTTAATTGTTATATTTCTCAATAATTATGCAATATTTATTAAGAATTTTAAAAATATTCATGTAATTGACTTCAATATTATTTATTGGTTTTAAATAGTCTTTCTCATGTTGAGAATTTATCATTGGAACTTGTCTTATTATCACCCTCTCTTCTAGAGTTACTTTCTATTTTATCTTGAGATAGCTAGCATGGGATTAAACTTAGCTAGATCATTCATAATACACATCATTTTTTTCTCTAAAAATTAAATAAACAAAATAAAATGCACAAAGCTTAGGATCTCGTTGCTAGATTAATATCCATGTTCCATTTGCCATGGAGAATGGTGAAAATATCGAGAAACCAGTATTAAATAATTAAATTACAATCAAATAGTTAAATTGCAATTTAAATAAAATAAAGTATGTATATTTATATATATATAAATTAAATAATTAAAGAATGGAATATTTTATTCTCCAAATAAAAAAATTTATACATTAATTTTGATATTTAATCAAATTATAATTTTAAAATTAAATTGTTATTATTAAATAAAAAATATATTTAACTTCATTATGAATGTTGGAATATCCTCTTTTCCACCTTTTATACCTAACATTTTATTTTATATATAACTATCATATCTCAAAATCTTTAAAATTTCCTCATATCCTAATTATAATTTTAAAATTAAATTATTATTATTATTATTAAATAAAAATTATATTTAATATCATTATTAATTTTGGAATATCGACTTTGAAACTAAATTATTTTTCACCTGCCATTTTGTTTTATATATCACCATTTTGTTAATTATTTTCCACCTGCCATTTTGTTTTATATGTCATTATTTTATATATAATTCTACTATATCTGTTTTTATATATAATTATACCATATCTCAAAGATTTTGAGATGTCCTCCATATCCTAAAGGTTTTGTGAATCTCAAAATCAATCAATATGAGAAAATCTAAAATTTATTAAATGAATCGGAATCATAAACATAGTCTCTACTTACGATGTGGAATTGGAATGAGTTAGCATTTCATTAAAATATGTTTCAAATTAATAAAATATAAAATGATTTAGTGAAATTTGAGATGTATATCTGGGAATATTTTGGGTTCACCGTTTTAGGATCCTTTTGCAGTGGCCA
>CBVK0100502743.1:0-10416 GCA_900067695.1 Picea abies | reverse complement strand
TTCACTTTATAAATCATGAAGGAGTTAATATTTTGTGAGGTATACGAAAGTTTCTTTTTTTATATGGAGCATTGAATAAGAGTGCCACATTTACATGCCAGTAAGGTATAAAAATTTTTAAAAGTGGATATTTTCTTTTGAGGCCTAAACTTTATAAAGGGGATATTAAAGTTTATTAAGGTGGATATAAGTGTGTATTTGTTACATATTATTTTTTTCATCCCTATGACCATTAATGATGTAAACATATATGTTGCCTTCGAAGGGGTCAGTGGCCTGAGTTCCTGAAGAAGGAAGGGAGAAGAACTTTTCCTGAGAAAAGAAGTCGCATTTTCCTTTGTAAAAACTCTATAAAAAATGAAGTTCACATGCTTCTTTATAGCTAGGGTGCGAGAATGTCTGATTCTCGTAGGTTGCATCATAGCTAGGTCGCTAGGAGTTCACATTTTTCTCTATAGGCAGGGTGCGAGAATGCTTACACGTGGGAAAAACGAACGTTTTCTCGAACCTTCTAGAAGGAGAAACTTCTATGGTGAGGTGGCACCGAATGGTTTGGATCTTACTCGCTTTCATGATTTAGTGGGATCATCTTAACCTCCTCACCTTATCCTCTTCAACTGATAAAAGGAGAGGAGCTCTCATGGAGAAGGGCTAAGTTGGATTTGGCTTGGAATTATTAGCTTGGTTGGAGTGTCTTTGAGTTTTGCCTTTGTCAAGATAGATTGTGAATATTATCAGATCTATGCTCTCAGAATTCTTGAAATGAAAGTTTGTGGGGAACGAAGGACAGTTGGAAGGGATTTTATGACATCAAGGCCATGGTTGTAATCTCTCTTTCACATTTAATATGATACAATAATACAATTCTTTCCTATAAAGCTTGTTGTGTTTTATTGTATGATTCCTTGATCACATTCATAGGTTTATATTGAGTTTATGCTATTACTATCACTTTGGTTGGCTGCATTCTTTTGCAGGTTCATCATTGTATGAGCGTTGGAACAAAGATAGTATGGTGATGGTGAGAGGAAGCGACGTTTAAATGGTATGTCATCTATCCTTCTTTAGTTAGTAAATTCAATATCTAAAACTTAAGGAACGCTTCATGTTCTAGTGTGTTTTGTTCTAGATCTAGGTGGATCTAGGGAGATCAGTTAGTGTCCACACCTATTGATTTATCCAATAACAGTATTAAAAAAAAACAGAAAAGTAAAAATTTCTTTTTTAAGAAATTTATATTTTTTTATGCATGGAGCGGTGTTAAGATGCATGGAGTGGTGTTAATGTTTTTTAAGGATTTATTATATTTCTTTTTAAGAAAAATGAGAGTAAGTTGCATATCCTTGGTGATTCACTTGCAGAGACTATCTTCCAGCGACAGTGAATCTGTTGGCAGAGACCTACCTCAACTAAGCCAACAAGTTAGATGGCTTGAATTTCATTAAATGGAAATTCAAGATGCAGATGCTCATGGAGGGCTATGGTTTCTGGAACATTGCGAAGGGAACTGAAGTGAAGCCTGATGTGGTTGCAAGTGCGACAGTAGCACAGATCCAAGATTGGGAGAAGCACGAAAACAAGGCAAAGGTATGATTGCACATGTCTGTTAAAGATAGTTTAATTCCACATAATAGAGAAGCTACAACTTCTGTTGAAACATGGACAACACTTAAAGCATTGTATGAAACTAGAAACATGAATCACATTTTGTTCATGAAAACTAAATTGCTAGGCATTAAGATGGATGGAAATGAATCTGTTAGTTCATTTTTGGGTCGTATTAAAGAGATGAAAAACAAGCTAGTAAATGTACGGGAAATTGTTTCCAACACTGATCTGGTCACTATTACCTTAAATGTTAGGCTAGAATATTATCAAATGTTCATAACAGGTCTTCCAGTAAGGGAGAAACTTCCTACGTTTGAAGAACTGATAGGTATTTTGCTGCAAGAGGAAGAGAGGCGTGGGAATTTGAAGCCTCAGAATAAATATTTTGTTAAGAACCAAATATCAATATAGCATAGAAAAACCTCAGAATAAGTACTCAACGCATTCAAAAAGAGATAAATTCATATAATAAGCCTCTTCGAGGGGGAAACCTCCTTATGCCTACATAAATGTACAATTACAAAATGATTCAAAATGAAAATGCTTCATTGGTATATATAGGAGACTAGGAGGTATAATTACAACTATTGGCCTAAAGACGACATAAATAAAATAACATTACTAATATAATATGCCCCAATTAATGGGTAATGAGCCACTATTTAGGGCTTAACATGGCCCTCCCCTTGAGACAAGTGTTGTACACAACACTTGAGTCACTCTGGATGCTTTTGTATAAAAGACTCATCTTCCCAAGTGGAATCTTCAACCAATAATTTCCTCCATTTAATGAGATACTCTGAAATGGATCTATTCCTCAGCTGGTGAATTCTTGTGTTAGTGATGGATTCAGGCTCCAATATGATTTTTCCTTCCCTGTCAAGTTCTGGCAATATAGTTTGAACTGGGATCTTGTCACCTATAATCTTCTTTAACCATGAAACATGAAAAACTGGGTGTACTCATGAAGATGCAGACAACTCTAATTTGTATGCCATAGTACCAATATTTTGCAACACCTTATAAGGGCCATAGTACTTTGGTGATACTTTATTATCCTTCTTGGCTTTCTTGAGGGACATCTGTTTGTATGGTTGTTACAGTCTTAAAAACACCCAATCCCCTACTTCAAAACTCATTTCATTGCGATGTTGATCTGCTTGTTGTTTCATATGATTCTGTGCCATGGTTAGGTTGTCCTTTAATATTTGGAGAACTTGTTGTTGATGCTCAATGTGATATTCCACTGCTTGAACCTTAGATTTTTCTTTTAGATAAGAAGTGATGGAAGGAGGGTGGTATCCATAGAGTACCATAAATGGTTTCATTTTTGTTGCAGTATGAAAGGAAGTGTTATACCACCATTCTGCTAAGGGTAACCATTTAAACCATTGTGTTTGTTTATCAACGACAAAGCAATGAAGGTAGCCTTATAGAAACTTGTTCACTATCTCGGTTTTTCCATCATATTGAGGATGATAGGATGAGCTATGAGCCAATTGAGTACTCAAACTGGAAAATAATTATGTCCAAAAATGTCCAGTGAATATGGGATCTCTGTCACTTACAATAATCTTTACGCTGCCATGTAGATTTTGAACTGTCTCCGTGAATGCGGTGGCAACTGTACTAGATTTGAAGGGATGCTATAGTGCATAAAAGTCTGCATACTTGGTCAATCTATCAACAATCACCATGATGACACTATTTCCTTCAGACTTCGGTAACCCTGTGATGAAATCCATGGAAACCTCCTCCCAGTGTTGACTTGGGATGACTAATGGTTGTAAAATACCTAGGTTCTTAATTGTTTCCACCTTATTTTGTTGGTGAACCAAACATTCTGCCACAATCCTTTGAACATCATTTTTAAGGGCATCCCAAAAAAATTCCTTCTTGACCATATGGTAGGTTTTTTAAAATCCTGAGTGCCCTCCTACTAGAGAGGTGTGCAATAACAATAGTACCTTTGTTTGAGTTGGGATTTCTTACATAAATATAGGCGATATTTGTACCATAGTGAATCATTTTTCCATGTAAATATATTTGATGTACTGGAATCCTGTTGCAGCTTTTGAATGAGAGTCCACACTTTTTCGTCATTCTTCCATTCATCCCTTGCTTCTATTATCAAATCGGGTTGGATGATCAAGATAGCATAGAGAAAGGCCTCAACATCTTCATCCTTCCTTGAGAGAGCATCTTCCACAACATTTTTCTTCCCTTTTTTATAGACGATTTCAAAATGATAACCCAATATCTTGGTTACCCATTTTTGTTGTTCTTCTGAAGATAGTCTTTGTTCCAAGAAGTATTTAAGACTATCATGATATGTTTTGTCCTTGAAGTGACTACCTATTCGGTAAGTATGTCATTTCTTCAATGCATGTAGTATTGTCATCATTTCCTTGAAATGTGGAAGGTGGAAGGTGCATTTGTAAGGCCAAAAGGTATGACCAAAAATTCATAATCGCCTTCATGAGTTTGGAATGTTATTTTGGGGATATATTCTTCCTTCATTCTAATATGATGATACCCTGAACAAAGATCCAATTTTGTGAAATAGATTTCTCCATGTAGTTCATATAAAAATTCATCAATGACAGGAACGGGAAACTTATCTTTAATAGTGATCTTGTTGATCTCTTTATAATCTAGACACATATGCCATGAGTCATCTTTCTTGAATACCATTACCAGCAGTGCAGAGTAAGAACTTTGGCTAGGTATAATAATTATAGCCTCTAACATTTCTTCAACCATGCACTCAATTTCACTCTTCTAGGCATAAGGGTATCTGTATGGCCCGATGTTAGGAGGAACACTCCCAAGAATTAGGTGAATATCATGACCATGATTTTGAGTGGGTGGAAGACCTTTGGGAATATCTTCAAATACTTTGGAATNNGAATATCTTCAAATACTTTGGAATGCTTATCAATGATCCCTTGGAGATCTAGAGGAATAGATGGCTTAGATGTTTAAACATCTAGTGAGCATAGTTGTGCAATAACACCTCGATGCCCCTTTTTCAATAATTTTGTCATGCCATTAGAGCTTATCACATTACCAGGTTTTCCTGTGATACCTCTTAACTCAATTTATTTTCCTTCCAATGAAAATTTCATGAAAACTTCTTGAAAATTAAAAGCACTATTCCTAATGATTGCAACCATTGGATTCCTAGTACAACATCAACACCACCCATGGGTATAGCAATCATTGGACTATTCATTACATATTCCCCCATAGTAAGATTGATCTTATTGCAGTTTACTGAGCAATTGATAGTTCCTCCATCTACAATCATTACTTGAAACTCTGGTGCTGGATATACAAAGCAATTGAGATCTTTGACTAATTTACAGTGAATGAAATTATGAGTATTGCTGGAATCAATTAGGACTATTACCTTTTTCTTTTTGATATATCCTTCGATCTTGAGGGTTTGAGGAGTGCTAATTACAACCAATGCATTACATGATATCGTGGGAGTCAACTCTTCAGATGAAATTGATTCTATGTTTTCATCTTGATATGGTTGTTGTTCATGTTCTTGTTCTTCTTCCTCTTCATAATCTATGTAGAATAATTTCTTCTCACCACACTTATGTCTCTTACTGTACTTGCTGTCACAATTAAAACATAAAGCCCTTTCTTTTCTTTCCTCCAATTGTTGAGGTTTCAACCTTGTAGGTTGAGGTGTTTTAGAAGAAGGAGCATTATTCTCTCTATAGATGTTAGGATTGGTCCTTTTAGTAGCCATAGCCATAATTTTACTTTCAACATTTCTTGCCACGCTAAATGCATTCTCCAATTATTTGGGTTCCCAAAGGCAAACCTCATGTTGAATGTTATCTCTTAAAGTTCCTATGAATACATCACTCAAGTGCTCATCTGGAATATCTGTTACCTTTATATTCAATCTTTGGAAGTTCTCAATGTGTTCTGTAACTGAACACTTTTTTCTTGATATTTATCAATTGGCTAAAGAAGGTATTGCTCCTTGTATCCTCATAGTCTGCTATCATTTTTTTCGTGAAAATTGTCCAAGAGATAAGTGATTTGCGAGAACAAAACCATCTATACCATACAAATTGATTGGGTTCTAAATATAAAGAAGTGATTTGTACCTTTTGTGTATGTGGCACATTATGTAGATCAAAGAATTTCTCCATCTAGAGTATCCATGTGATAAGGTCCTTGCCATCAAAATTCCTCATATCGATCTTAGAAACATGGTTGGTCTTCAACCCAAAGTTGTATTTTCTCCATTCTTGATTCACCTTCCTTGTTTCCTCATCATGAATTTCATGGGATACATTTTCACTTTTAGGTGTCCTCTCTCTTACGAAATTTTTTATTCCTTCCATGAAACCATCCATCTTTGCCTCCAACTTAGCTTCCATCTCTTGTAGTTCATCTTTTGTTACTATCTTCTTTTATGTCCCTACGCATTTATGTCCCAACGCATTTCTTCACCTTCATCAAGATTCCAAGTAGGATTGTCTGGAGGCTTATTTGGTGTATAATTTCCCATTGTGGGTGGCATGTTGGCCAAGTATCACTTTTGAACCTTGATTTTGAGGTGGTTCTGCTAGACAATCCTTCTTCTACTGTATTTACAAAGTTTCAGCCCTTCTAGGTATGAAACTTTATTTTTTGTAGTTATATGATATTTATTCTCTGTAATTCCACAGATCTGATCAAAATTGGATGTGCCAAGTGGAATTTATGGTATCTTCTCCACAACTTGGTGATTTTTGGTATTTTCAAGATATCTCACTTGTATAGTGTTCCCCGCACAAAATAATTGATATAAAATTCTGAAACTCATACCAGAAATACTGCAAACTGTCCACTATCCAATGAATCTAGTCTTAGACAATTTGGATACTCTAGGAAGAATTTAAGATTGTTTTACCTGGAACACCTTCTTGAGACTAGTCAATAGGACTACCTAGATACCCTATGTTCCATAGGCTGTATACACAAATGTAAAATGACCTAGAATATAAACATTGTATCAAAGATACCTTACTAATTTATGTGAATATCCTCTAGAGTTCAGGGTCTGAAACATTACAGAAAAAAATTTATAGAGAAAATTATGCAATGACATAGTTCAGGAAGATTTCATAACCCTATATTGCACAGGTTGTATCTCTGAAAGTATAAGGCCTCAAGAGCATAAATTTGAACCCAAAGTACCTTTATCCATATACTAAATACCCTCCGACATGTTCCTTCGAAAGTGTTGTATAAAAAAAGTTATAGAAAAAATTCCAAGCTGTCTCAGATGTAGCAACGAAACCCCAAGACCTTTAGCTCTGATACCATATGTTAAGAACCAAATATCAATATAGCATAGAAAAACCTCAGAATAAGTACTCAATGCCTTGAAAAAGAGATAAATTCATATAATAAGCCTCTTCGATGGGGAAACCTCCTTATGCCCACATAAATGTACAATTACAAGATGATTCAAAATGAAAATGCCTCCTTGGTGTATATAGGAGACTAGGAGGTATAATTACAACTAATGGCCTAAAGCCGACATAAATAAAATAAAATTACTAATATAATATGCCCCAATCAAGGGGTAATGAGAGACTATTTAGGGATTAACATATTTGGCAATGTGGTTAAATAAGAGATCCACGAGAGGGAGATCAGGAGAAAGAGGCAGAGGAGGCAGTTCATGGCAGAGAGGCAGTTCATCGCAGAAAAGACAATCTCTAAGGCCGAATCAAGGTATGCAATCTAACATGAATGATTCAAATATTTGTTTTTATTGTGTTCGAACTAGACATATTGTTAAAGATTTTCATAAGAAGAAGAGTGGTGAGGCTAGGAATAAACCTAGAATACATTCAGGTCATTATGCAGAAAAATCTTCAAATCTTGATCTCAAATTATTTATTGCTAGTGATGATATTGATGAACCTCCAAATTTTGATTCACGGGATCTTAGGCTATTTGTGTCTAACACTGCTTTATCTACTGAAACAAATGATTCTAATTTTTGGTTTGTGGATTCTGGAGCATCAATACATATGACATGCAATCAGATGTGGTATACTAATTTTAAAGAAACACATAATGGAGCCAACATATATCTTGGTGATGGTCATGCTCATCATATCAAGGGATATGGAGACATTCCTGTGACATTTTTTAATGGTACAGTTCGTCACATTCACAATGTTGTTTATGTGCCAGGAATAAAGAAAAATTTGATCTTTGTGTCCACCATTACAGATCGGGACTTGAAGGTTGATTTCTTCAAGAATTATTGCATAGTGAAGGATCTGCTGGACCATTTCAAAACTGTTGCAATGAGAGTCAAAGAAGGAGGCCTATACAAACTTAATGTTACCAACAAAACACATTACACACTGACTTTTGCAACTATGCCAACAGATATTATTTGGCATCAAAGGTATGGACACATCAATCATCTTGATTTATTGTTATTACAGAAAAAGAATATGGTTGAAGGAATTCCCATGTTAAAGAATGAGAATGTTGTGTGTGATGGATGTGCATTAGGAAATATGCACAGAGATGAATTCTCCTCTAATCCTGATAGGAAAAAGAGAGATGTGTTAGATATTGTGCATACTGATGTTTGTGGGCCTATGAAGACTAAGTCTTTAGGAGGTGTGTTTTAATTTATGTTATTTATTGATGATTGCACGAGATACACATGGGTTTACTTCCTTATACGAAAAAGTGATGTTTTAGAGTACTTTAAGGAATTAAAAACTATGGTGGAAAAGCAGACAGGAAAATCCATCAAAATATTCCATTCAGATCAAGGGGAGGAGCATAAATCAAGGAATTCAACAAATATTTTAAAGATCATGGAATAGTACAACAGTTTATAGTACCTCACGCTGCACAGCAAAACGAAGTCACTGAAAGGAAAAATAGAACTCTGGTAGAGTGTGCACGGAGTATGATGAAAGGTAAGAATCTCTCGCATTTTAGGATGAAGCCATAAATACTGTAGTTTATTTAAAGAATATAAGTCCAAAAAGGTGTATTGATAATGTTACTCCTTTCCAAGCCTTGTATGATTCCAAACCTGCAATTCATAATTTGAAAGTATTTGGGTGTAAGTATTTTTCTCATATTCCAAAGGAGAATAGGAAGAAATTTGATGCTAAAGCCATTAAAGGTATTTTCATTGGGTATTGTTCTGAATTCAAAGCATACAAACTATTTGATCCATCTACTCTCAAAGTATTTGCAAGTAGAGATGTACTTTTCCGTGAGAAGGAAGCAAGAAATCATGATGACAAAATTCATGAGGAATGTCATAGACTTATTGATGAAGGAGTTAAAGAAGAGCAACAACAACATCCACCACAACAACAACAGCCACAACCGCAATGACAACAACAACAAAAAGAAGAAGGACTCAATGATATGGACAATTCAAGCAGTCACAGTTCACCTAGAGGTGAGGAAATATCTTCACAAAGTGGGGAGGAAGATAATCAGTTGAGAAGATATTCATGACAGGTTTGACTCCCTGAGAGGTATAGAGACTATGCCCTAATGAGTAGCATTTAAAATGTCATAGAACCCATGAGTTTTGATGAATCAAATGAACATGATGAATGGAGAAATGCGATGGAGGAAGAATATGAATGTATAATGAAAAACAATACTTGGGTATTGATTGAATTCCCTAAACATAAGAATCCCATTGGATGTGAATGGATATACAAACCCAAGTTTAAATCAGATGGTAGAATAGATACATATAAGGATAGACTAGTGGCAAAGGGGTATTCACAAACATAAGGTATTGATTATGTTGAAACATTTTCACCAATAGCTAAATTTAATACCATCAGATTGTTAATTGCTTTAGCTACAAAGTATCATTGGAAGATGCACCAATTAGATGTTAAATCTGCATTTTTGAATGGTTATTTAAAGGAAGAGGTTTACCTTACTCAACCTGAAGGGTTTGTGGAAAAAGGGCAAGAACACTTAGTGTGTAAGTTAAATAAATCATTTTATGGATTAAAACATGCACCTAGGTCATGGTATGATAAGATAAACTCTTTCTTTCTTCAACAAGGTTTTATGAGGAGTAAAAGTGATCCAAATATGTATACCAAATTTGATGAACAAGGGTATATAGTATTGATTTCCTTATATGTTTATGATTTGATAATTATAGGAAATCCAGAGAAATTAATTGATGAAATCAAGGAGTAGTTGTCAAAAGTTTTTGAAATGAAAGATCTTGGTCAGTTACATTACTACCTAGGTCTTGAATTTTGGAGAAATGCAAGCCAAACTTTTGTTTGTCAGAGTAAGTATGTGAGAGAAGTACTTGAAATATTTAAAATGGATCAATGTAAGTATTCTATTGTTCCCATGCAACAGAATGTGAAACTTTCTTGTGATGATGGTTTGAAGGAGGTGAATGGCACTATGTATAGACAAATGGTGGGTAGTTTGAATTATCTCACCACAACCAGACCTAATATTTCATATTTTGTGAGTGTGTTAAGTCATTTCATGGAGAAACCTCTTGAAAGCCATTGGACTACAACAAAGGCAATACTCAGGTATCTAAAAGGAACACTTGATTATGGTATTAAATATACTAATGCATTTGATGTTGAATTGACAGGTTACTCAGATTCTGATTGGGCTGGCAATCCGGATGATCGAAGATCAACCGTTCGATATGTGTTTAGAATTGGATCCGAGGTTGTTTCATGGAGCAGTAAAAAACAACCTATTGTATCTTTGTCTTCTAATGATGTGAGATCGGAAGAG
>CBVK0100502740.1:0-10419 GCA_900067695.1 Picea abies | reverse complement strand
CTCCATGTCTGCAACTTAAGGGCCTTGAGACATCATCTCCTTAGTTATCCCTAGAAATTAGGGATAACACTCATGATCAAGACGTCTATTTTGGGAAAATGATACCTCGTTGAAAAGGTAATTGGACAAGGAAGACAATGGGAGAGGTTCCAATGGCTAAATTCGGCTATATTTTTTTTTCCAAAACTTAAAATAATGGTCAACTTTGTTTTTATGACTTGCTGGGAAATTTGTTTGAAACCTTGACTTCCCGAGGCTATAAGTTGAGATCTAGAAATCCAAATTTCACTCAAGAGGACTCATTGGAAAGCTAGAATGATGAATATTGTTTCTAGAATGGTTTCCATGGCTGAGAAGTCACTAGTCATGCTCAAAAAATTAAAAGACAATCCACTTTTTTCAGAAATTCAATTTTAAATTTTGGAAATAAAAGTTTATTAAATAACTTTTATAAAAGGTTGAAGTGGGTCCCATTTGGAGCCATAAATTTCAATGACCTAAATTCATTAATAAGCATTCAATAAATCATTTATTAAATGATTTGATCTTTATTCCAAAAAGAGGAAGCACATGGGAACTTCTAGAAGACTAGAAATCCTAACTACTAGGGCAAAGCTTTTCAAAGAAGCATTGGGGGCAGATTTAAAAGATAGAGAGAGCACCACCAAAGAAAGTGTTCAAATCATCAAGATAACATTGGTTTAGCCTTCAATACGCAACCAACTCTCTCATCAAGAAATACATATCTCCTTTTTCCTTGCTTCTTCTTCTTCTACACAATTTCTCTCAAAGTTTTTTGTTTGTATATATGAGATTGAGCATAAGGCTAAGCTTTTCGACTGTTTTTCCTTTTATTCTTCCAGGTCTCTTTCTAAAAAGATCAATAGGATTATTTTATAGCCATACATATGACTCGTAATATAAGCCAAGGTTGTTTCATTGATTAATGGAGGTCTAGTCCTTGCGTTTGGCAGACTATATTTCTAAGCATTGGTCAATTAGTTTACTGAAATTATTTGTAATGTGAAATATACATTATGTATTAAACTCCACAAAGAACTATTTCAGGGTATAAGTGTAATGATTTCTCATACTTTGGGATTTATGAATATGAGATTTTTGGAGTATGCCCATTAAATCCTTTTTAGTTTCGAAAGAAATAGTCATTTAAAGTTCTTTGAAGTGATCAACACCATTTCATATTTTTTCTTGTGAGAAGATATGGTTGCATATTTTTCTTGCATGTGTTTAAGAGGGATGTTATAATGAAGCTAAGCATATATATTATTTTTATATTGAAGCCTTTCTTTATCTTTTTACTGTAAAGAAGTTGCTTGGTCCATTTCTAGGAAAATGTAGCACATAAAGAGCAATCTCGTTATCAAGAACAATTTCATATACAAATTAAAGCAATAAAGATTAGGGGTTTGTTGTTTAGCATTCTCCCATTTGGCAGTCCAGTCCAAGAAAATCAAATATATCTTTCAGACAAACATAGAGGAGTACCACCTCTTTGAAAACACAAAGTGATTTTATCCTCACAAGGTTGTTGTTGAGATTTTGACCAATATGAACATCAATATTTTTGGTGACCATACTAGGGAATGGTTTATTTTTAAGGTATCCGAGGCTTTGTTTCAGACCTGATTGAGGAACCAGAGTCTCCATGGTTCAAATTTTCGAAAAGGAAATTCAAGAAGACTGCTACTTATTCTAGATGTACATGTGTTACAAAAAGACTATTCAAATATATTTGAATGACCTCAAAGATAATGTTCCTTGATATTTGGGAACAAGTCAAATATCATAACCTTTGAAGAGCCATGAACCATCAAAGACTCAGGAGGATCAACTCCCTGGCAATTTCGTTGAATTAATTTTCAGATGCCTTAGCAACTCCATTGGAAAGATTGAAAAATTTCAAGAAAATCCTCATGGCGACTCCACCGAAGAATTGTGTTTATGTCATGATGCTCCTTTTCCTTCCCCACCAAGCCCATGAATGGATTTTCAAAATGCAGCAAAGAGAGGTACCCAAAGAAGGAAGCAACTACATAGAATCCATTTAAATTTGCCAGAAGTAGATTTCCAAATGCCAGACATTTCTATTGAGAAATTTCTCACATTCTTTCAGAATACTTCAGAGGATGCAGAGCAACATTTGTTTAAATTCAAAAGCACATGTGATGTTTTCAATATCTCTGAAGATAATGCTACTTGTCAATTATTTGCACAAACTTTGCATGGGAATGCTCGTGAATGGTTCTTTTCATTGCTTCCTGGGACCTTTACCAGTTGGGATGCGTTGGAAACTTGTTTTGCTGAAAAATACTTCCCAAGAGTGCACCCATATGCCCTTTCTGGTGTTTTCAATGTTGTTTCCCACTCACCCTCTCCAACATGGATGCAAGATAATGAAGCAAGTGATTTGGAAGAAAATCTAATCAAAGATTGGAAAATGTTTCTTAATCAAGTCATATTTATAAAACTTAAAATGAGAATTCCAATCTTCAAGCGCAAGATTTAAGCTTCTCATATACTCCACATGAAGATATTTCAAGCAACAAATTTGAGAATAAAATTGAGGAGTCTCCACCAAATGCACAACAAGATTTCAACCAACATATTCATATGGAAAATGTTGCAACATGTTTTCAATGGCCACATCTTGATAATGAAAAGTCACAAGAATATTGGCAACAAGAAGAATTGGTGGAAGAAATTTATCTTGAGAACAATGATGGGAAAGATTGCCATTACATGAAGGAAGAATGCTTTGGAGACATTCCCAATAAATCAAGAATCTTCGATGTGGTTGGTGATAGGGAGAAATATGAAAACATTTTTAAATGGGAAACTTCTCATCCAACCAAACATTGCAGCACTCATGAGCAACCAAGAGTTGATTTTATTGAATCTTGGTTCCAACGCATTGTTGACCAAGCAATGCAATCATATTTTTAGCACATACAACTCAATTTTACTCCAGTACACTTTGGACATGCTCTTGACTCCCTAATAGCAACCCCGATATGTTCCCCAATTCTGGATTTCATTCTACAGATCAATTGGATGCTTGAATCGATCCATTCAAAATCTATGCCCTTTCCTCCAAATATGTTATGGTAGGTAGATCTTGTTTGTACACATTTTGTTTCTCCAGACAAAGTTTTGCATAATAAAGTAGTTGCTAGATGGAGATAATGTTTGAAGATGACTCCATGACTAATGGACGAGGAATTACAAAAATTTGTTATGAATATGACTCCATATCCCAATGGAGAAGGCAATTGGTCTAATTTTGGTGTTCTCATCAACCCACAGGGGGTCACGGTCCCGCAATTGGAGCTAGTTATTGATAAAAAAAATTGATTACTTTGTTTTTTCTCTCTTTGGAATAATAACAAAAAAATTATAAGGAGGAATTTGTTTATGCTCAACATTTCATGGGATAGCCCTCAGTCTCATCTTCGTCATGCATTTTACAAAATCAAAATCTGAGTTCGTATGCCCTAGATACTCATGGTTTTTTCCAACTCCTTGACAAAGATATTGCAAGAAGAGCTTTGAAAAATTGGTGTGGAATTTCTTCTAAGTGTTGTGCCCATCTTCTCCTCCTCTCCACATGAATGCTTCAACACTTAGTTTATTCTCCTCTTCATAGATGGAGGAACTCCATTCCCATATTACTCCATCTCTCCTTCCTCACAAGTCTATTTTCTCCCTTGTCCTACTCTTCCCCACTTAGTTTATTTCCTAAGTTTTATTCCCTCACTTTGTTTATTTTTTAAGTTTTAGTCCCACTTCTCCCTTATCACCCTCTCCCATACATCTCTTTTTATTCTCCCATACTCTCCTTACTTATTATATTTTCCTAAGTCTCCTCCCATATCCCCTTCTCCACTCCCTATCCCTTTCTCATACCTGCGGACCTGCCACACATCATCTCTCCTACCCCGCCACACTTCATCTCTTCTACCCCACCATACCTCTTACCTTGTGGCCCACCACACCTCATATCTCCTACCCCGCAACCTCGCCATACTCCACTCCCCATTCTTCACTCCACTCCCACTCCCTCCTACCCCGTGGCCCTACCATACTCCACTACCTTGCCACACCTCCCCTCTCATCCTATTCTTCATATTCTCTCTTAGTTTATTTCTCAAATTTTATTCATGTACACGTGGAAACCAATCAAATCAAGACACGTGGTAACCAATTATATTGAGACACATGGCAACCAATTATATTGAGACATGTGACAGCTTATTACACTAAGACATGTGGCATCCTATGGCAACCTATCATACTGAGACACATGGAGATGAATGGATAGTGACTAAGCAACCGAAATTTTACTAAGTCATGCATTTTTCTAAGGCACGAGAGATACATTAAGATCTCCATGAGCTCCTTTACTTCACATGAATGATATGGAAGGTATTTTAATTAGAAACGGTATATGTTTCACTCTCCATGATAAATGTGGGACTAAAAAAGTGGAATTAAATCAAGGGATAAGATTGATCCACGAACTAGATCGATGAATGTCGAGCAACGATCTTCCAGAGCTCATAACTCATGATCCATATGTCCATTTTTGGGAAAATGATACCTCGTTGGAAAGGTGATTTGACAAAGAAGACAATGGCACGTGATTCAATGGCTAAATTTGTATATAGGTTTTCTAGAAATTAAAAGAATAGTCAGCTCTGTTTTTATGACTTGCATGGAAATATATTTGGAACCTCGACTTCCTGAGGCTATAAGTTGAGATCCAAACCTACAAAATTCATTCAAGAGGACTCATTGGAAAGTTGGAATGATGACGATTGTTTATAGAATGGTTCAGAGGATGCAAAGCAACATTTGTTTAAATTCAAAATCACATGTGATGTTTTCAATATCTTTGAAGATAATGTTACTCGTCAGTTTTTTGCACAAACTTTGCATGGGAATGCTCATGAATGGTTCTTGTCATTGCTTCCTAGGACCATTACCAGTTGGGATGTGTTGGAAACTTCATTTGCTGAAAAGTACATCCCAAGAGTGCACCCATATGTCGTTTCTGGTGTTTTCATTGTTGTTTCCCACCCACCCTCTCCAATATGGATGCAATATAAAGAAGTGACTACTTTGGAAGAAAAACTAATCAGAGATTGGAAACATTTTCTAAATCAAGTCATATTTCTAAAACTAAAAATGAGAATTACAATCTTCAAGTGCAAGATTTAAGCTTCTTATATACTCCACATGAAGATATTTCAAACAACAAATTTGGGAATGAAATTTATGAGTCTCCACCAAATGTACAACAAGATTTCAACCAACATACTCATGTGGAAAATGTTGCAACAGGTTTGCAATGGCCGCATCTTGACAATGAAAAGTCACAAGAACATTGGTAGAAAGAAGATTTGGTGGAAGAAATTAATCTTGAGAACAATGATGAGCAAGATTGCCATTACATGAAGGAAGAATGCTTTCAAAACATTACCAATAAATCTAAAATCTTGGATGTGGTTGGTGATAAGGAGAAAGATGAAAACATTTTCAAATGGGAAACTTCTCATCCAACTAAAGATTGCAACACTCATGAGCAACTGAGAGTTGATTTTATTGAATCTTGGTTCCAAAGCATTGTTGGCCAAGTAATGCAATTGAATTTTGAGCACATCGGGCTCAGTTTAACTTCAATACACTTTGGACATGCTCTTGACTCGATAACAGCCATGATATGTTCCCTAATTCTGGATTTCAATCTACATATCAGCTAGATGCTTGAATGGATCCATTGGAAATCCACTCACACTTGAAAAGTCTCCCTTTCCTCCAAATAGGTTAGGATAGGTAGATATTGTTCGTACATATTTTCTTTCTTCAGTCAAAGTTTTACATAATAAAGCAATTGCTAGATCGAGATAATGTTTGAAGATGACTCAATGACCCAATGGATGAGGAATTGCAAGAATTTATTCTCAAGATGACGCCATAGCCCAATGGAGAAGGTAGTTGGTTTGATTTCAGTGTTCTCAGCAACCCACATGGGGTCATTGTTCTGCGGTTGGAGCCAGTTGTTGATCAAAAAATTTGATCACTTAGATTTTTTTCTCTTTAGAATAATAATAATATAAATTATCAGAAGGATGAATTTGTTTATTCTCATTAGTTCATGGCATAGCCCTCAGTCTCATCTTTGTCTTGAATTTTATGGAATCAAAATCCAAGTTCGTATGCCCAATATAATCATGGTTTTGTCCAACCCCCTAACAAAGAGATTGCAAGAAGAGCTTTGAAAATTTGACGAGGAATTTCTTTTAAGTGTTGTGCCCAATGTCTTCCCCTCTTCTCCACATGAACGCTTCAATACTTAGTCTATTCTCCTCTTCGTGGATGGTGGGATTCCATTCCTATATTACCCCATCTCTCCTTCCTCGCAAGTCTCTTTTCTCCCTTGTCCTACTCTCCCTCACATAGTTTATTCTTATTTCCTAAGTTTTATTCCCTCACTTTGTTTATTTCTTAAGTTTTATTCTCTCTTCTCCCTTATTTTACCCTCTCCTATACCTCTCATCTTATTCTCCCATACTATCCTTACTTAGTATATTTTCTTAAGTATCCTCCCATCTCCCCTTCTCCACTCCCTATCCCTTTCCCATACCCGTGGACTCGACACACCTCATCTCTCCTACCCTGCCATACCTCTTACCCTGTGACCCACCACACCTCATCTCTCCTACCNTGNAATACCTCTTACCCTGTGACCCACCACACCTCATCTCTCCTACCTCACAACCCGCCACACTTAATCTCTCCTACCCTGTCATACCTCTAACCCTGCGGCCCTGCCATACTCCACTCCCCCTTCCTCACTCCACTCACACTCCCTCTTACATCGTGACCCCACCACACCTTTCGTCTCATCCTATTCTCCATACTCTTCCTTAGTTCATTTCTCAAATTTTATTCCTTTACATGTGGAAACCAATCACATCAAGACACATGGCAACCAATTACAATAAGACATGTGACAACCAATTATGCCAAGACACGTGACAACCTATTACATTGAGACACGTGGCAACTTATGACAACCAATCATACTGAGATACATGGTGATGACTAGGCAGTGACTCGACAACCAAAATTTTACTAAGACATGAATTTTTATAAGGCAAGCAAGCTACACTAAGACCTCCATAAGATCCTTTTCTTCACATGAATGATATGGAAAGCATTTTCATTGTAAACACTATATGTTTCACCCCCCATAATACATTTGGGACTTAAAAGGTGGAATTGAATCAAGGGATAAGATTTATCCATGAACTAGATCGACGAATGCTAAGAAATGATATTTCAAAGCTCATAACTCATGATCCAGTCGTAATTTGAAAAAAAAGACAATGAGACGGGTTTCAATGGTTGAATTTCGCTATAATTTTTCCAGAAATTAAAAGAACAATCAACTCTGTTTTTATGACTTGCTGGGAAATATGTTTGGAACTTCGACTTCCCGAGGCTATAAGTTGAGATCGATACCTCCAAATGTTTCTCAAGAGGACTCGTTGAAAAGCTAGAATGGTGAAGATTGTTTCTATAATGGTTTCCATGGATAAGAAATCACTTATTATGCTCAGTAAATTAAAATACAGTCCACTTTTTTCAGAGAAACAATTATAAATTTTGGAAATAAAAGTTTATTAAATTACTTTTATTAAAGGAGGAAGTGGGTCCCACTTGGAGGCACGAATTTCAATGACCTAAATTCATTAAGAAGTGGGTCCCACTTGGAGGCACGAATTTCAATGACCTAAATTCATTAATAAGCATTCAATAAAGCATTTATTAAATGGTTTACTCTGTATTCCAACAAGAGGAAGCACGTGGGAACTTCTAGAAGAACAAAAACCCTAACTACTAAGGCAAAGCTTTTCAAAGAAGCATCAGGAGCATATTTTAAAAAGAGAGAGAATTGTCAAAGAAAGTGTTCAAATCATCAATATAGCATTGGTTTAGCCTTTAGTACATAGCCAAGTCTCTCATGAGCAAATGCAAATCTCCATTTTTCTTGCTTCTTCTTCTTCTCCACAATTTCTCTCAAAACGTTTTGTTTGTATATCTGAGATCGAGCATAAGGCTGAGTTTTTTGAGTGTTTTTCCTTTTATTCTTCCAGATCTCTTCCTAAAAATATTAATAGGAGTATTTTACATCCATACATATGATTTGTAATGTAATTCAGGGTTGTCTAAATGATTCGTGGAGGTTTAATCCTTGTGTTTGGTAGGTTATATTTCTGAGCACTAGCCAATCGGTTTGTTGAAATGATTTGTAAGGTGAAATATCTTTTATGTATTAAACCCCAAAGAGAATTATTTCATGGTATAACTTTAAAGATTTCTCAAACTTTGGGATTTATGATTATGAGATTTTTGGAGTATGGCCATCAAATTCTTTGTAGTTTTGAATGCAGTACTCATTTAAAGTTCTTTGAAGTGATCAACACCATTTTATTCTTTGTCTCGTGAGAAGATATGGTTGCATCTTCTGCTTGCATGTGTTTCAAAGGAATGTTATAATGAAGCTGAGCATATATATTATTTTTATATTGAAGCCTTTCTTATATTTTTACTGTAAAAAAGCTGCTTGGTCCATTTCTAGGAAAATGTAGCACTTAAGGAGCAATCTCGTTATCAATAACCTTTTCATATACAAACTAAAGGAATACAGATTTGGGGGTTGTGGTTTAGCATTCTCCCATTTGGCAGTCAAGTCAAAGAAAATCAGATATATCTTTCAGACAAACATAGATGAGTACCACCTCTTTAAAAACATAGGGGGATTTTAACATCGTGAGGTTGTTGTTGAGATTTTGACCCAAATATTGGATCTCCCTTTGAAAGAAGTCACACTTGCTATATTTAGCATACAATTGTTGATCTCTTAACACCTGTAGCACCAATATAAGATGTTCTTCATGCTCTTCCTTGGTCTTGGAATATACCAAGATATCATCAACGAACACTAGGACAGACTTGTCCAAATACTTGTTTGGAATGTTGTTCATCGAACACATAAAGGTGGTTGGTGCGTTGGTGATCCCAAAAGGCACCGCCACAAATTCATATTGTCCATATCTCATTCTAAAAGTTGTCTTCTATGTATTCATCCTCAATTATGACTTGGTGATATCTAGATCTCAAGTCTATTTTAGAAAAATTGTATCTCTTCTGAGTTGATAAAAGATCATCGATCTTGGGTAGTGGGTACTTGTTCTCGATGGTCATCTTGTTTAACTATTGGTAGTTGATACGTAGTCGCAAGGTACCATATTTCTTCTTTACGAACAACACTGGTGCTACCCGTGGGGACACACTCGACCTAATCTACCATTTATCCATCATCTCTTTTAATTTCACTTTTAACTTCATCAGCTCTGGCATACTAATCCTATAGGGCACTTTAAATGTTGGTATTCCTCCTGGTACAAGGTCTATGGAAAAATCGATATCTCTTTTAGGAGGAAGTTCCGGTACCTCCTCTAGAAACACATTTTTGAATTCATACAAGACTAGGTGATCCTCAATCTTCATATTACCATTCTCCATTGCATTAGCACTTGTATTGCATACAAGGGACCCCCCTTTTCGCTAAATTTATTGAGTTGCAGTGTTGATATTTGCCTCACCAATACATGATTTTGGATGCCCTCTAGTACCCTTGTGTTGCCTTCATTATCATCACATTCTAAGTTTTGTCAGAGCAGTCCAATTTTGGTTTGTGGGTAACCAACTAGTCCATACCTAACAATATGTCATATGACCCTAGATGTATGATATTTAAGGTTGCTTGTGTATGCAGTCCATTCATTTCAAATGGGTTTGTTGCAATCATTTTATTCACCTTCCACTTGGTTCTTGTGGCTAACTGAACTAACCATGATTTTACGTGCTTATTTCTCTGTAAGGTACATGCTTCAACAACTTGGGGTGAAATATAGCTAAGGTTAGAACCAGGGTCAATCAAAATTGAAATGGGTCATTTGGCAATTGTACCTTCCAGTTCCACCACTAAGGCTTGGTGGTTTGCCTATAGATTCTTGACAACTGCATAAATTTGTGGCACATTCCTGGCCATGTCATTAACTGTAGTTGCCTCTTGAATTTGTACACTCTCTTGTTGTCATGTTGTCTATGAGGGAAATCCCTCAACAAACGTGCTTTTCCACAACCCTAGCATTGTATAAGTCCTTTCTTTTGCTCCTCTGCTATCTCCCTCACTTGTTATGTTGGCATGTTCCCACTCTGAGATGGAAAATGTTGCTAGTGTATACTGTTGAAATAATGTAACTGCAAAGAGTATTCTCATTATTATTGATATTTTATTCATAGGATCAATCCCCATTGTGGATTGAT
>CBVK0100502737.1:0-10421 GCA_900067695.1 Picea abies | reverse complement strand
TCTGTAAATCCCTCCCCCCTCCCCATTCCCCCTCTCAACTTTCGTCCCCCCCTAAGCCACCCTCTCTCCCGGGACCATCTTAATAAAAATTTTGCTCCAAGTCCAAAGTATTCCCCTCCTCACTATTGGGAATCGAGGGAGGACTTGGCTAGCACCTCAGCCTGGATAAAAAAAAGACCTCGCAAAAAGGTACGAAATATTTTCTCTCTCTCGCATAAAAATAAGCTAACTCGAAGGTTCGCGCTTGAAAATAACAATCTCTTCTAGTGGCCCTTAAAGAAATTTCCCCTGTGGCCCCTTCAAAATGATTGTTCTCTCTCTAATCTATAAGGTTTTGTCCAATACCTCTAGAAAAAATGCCATCAAAATATTATTGGACCTGCACCAGCCCTCTGTAATTCCTCTCTGGGAAATGATGTTAGAAGGTGAAAAATCCAACAATACTCTATCCCCCATTCTCTCGGGTTGGGAATTCTTAGTTGTAGTTTCTGTGGGACACTTTGGTGGTCTTATCACTGGTTGGCATAAAGCTTCCCTCAAACTTGTCAACTCCTTCGCTCAGAGATCATTTCTCGGAGTTGTACTCCTCTCTTATGATATTGAATTGGAATTGCATATTGTAAATTGTTATGGACCATACTCGGGAACAATTTTTGGAAAAGAACCTCCACCGCCCATTTCTAAAGATGGGACACACAATAATTAGAGGATATTTAAAATTTACTCTTGGAGAGTGTGAGATATGGGGGCCAATGACGCATATGTATGGTATTGCAGAATTCCTTATCCATACCTTGGAAGAAAAAGGTTTTATGGATCTCTCCCCCCCAAAACTATTGCTAACTTGGTGAAACATCAAAGTCAGGGAAGCTCGCATTGCAAAAAGACTAGATCATTTTCTGATATTGAAAACCCTTCTTGAGCCTCCCCTTAGGATGCGTCAATGGGTCACCTCTGGGGGAGATTTGGATCACAACCCCATTTGTTTTTAACTCACCTCCTCCTCCCCTAACCTCCCACCCCTTTCAAATTAAATTCCTCTTGGTTCGAAGATCCCTCTTTCCTAGCTCTCCTTAAGGAATATTGCCCCCCCTACAACCCTGCCCTACTAGAATCCTCATCTCTCCAGTTCTTGGAAAAGATTAAAAGAGTAAAAAAGCCTTATTGTTGATCGACCTTGTGCCTTGAAGATTCTAGGGCTTACCCTATGTTCCATCCTCAAAATTAGGGGAAGTACTCAAGGGTTTTCCCCAGGTGATGTAACCTAGAAAAATAAAAATAGAAAATCTACAATATGGAGACATCAAAAATGTTGTGGTTAGAAAATGGTGACAACCAAACAAAGAACCCAACATGTAGATTTAATTGGAGGAATTTTGTCCAAATACTATGAAGCAATATACTAAATAACTCTTTATTTCCAAACAGATTTGTTGTTAGTTGACATCACCCACAGTGGGTTGGTAGCCATCCATGCACGAAGAGCTAGGTGTTTATGTGCAGGTTACATTAAGAATGGAAGCCTTGGAGTCAATTCTGAGAATAAAGATATCTACATATGTATGAGACAAAGAATAAAATTCATTTATGCAAAGGATCCATGTTGGTGATACGTGTGAGCTATAAGTCTTGCATTTAAAGATCACCTATAAATATCAACAAAGAAGATTATTTTAATTAATATATTTGTTAATGTTTCAATTGAATTTTGTTAAATTTCGGGGAAATGAGAAAGGAGATCTGATCTAGGGTTTTAGCATCGAATCCTAAGCGCGTCGCCATGTCTCTTGTTGTTGCGGCCATGGAGGCTGAGGGAGGGGGGCCTTCGGCCCCCTCCTACAATTCCATCGTTGCCAAGGAGCATGGCTCCACACATTTCAGGGGGGCCTTCGGCCCCCTCCTACAATTTCGTCGTTGCCAAGGAGCATGGCTCCACACATTTCAAACGATCGACTTTCCGGTTGGTATGAAACAAATCATTTGGGAGGAAGAGATGTCAAAGGAGAAACTGATGGAAATAGACCTAGAATCCAATCACCCGAAAAACTGCACGCACTTGGGAACCAGGCAAATGTATCTCACAATTCTCGATCGCCCTTAAATACATCATCAATTCTCCAAGAATAGAAGATTAGAAACAATACACGAGGGACTTCACTCTGATAGGGAAATTTTTGGGGTTATGGCCTTCGGAAAAGGACCTGGTTAAATGGATTCAACACTGGTGGAATCCCAAGGGCCACTATGACCTCCAACCTGGATCAAAAGGCTTATTCACTATCATCTTGCACAACCTGGAGGACAGAAACAAAATCTTTGAAGGAGGGCCATACTTCTACAACCTGGCAGGTCTTTTCCTTCATTTTTGGACGAAAATATTCAGCCCCGAAAAGGAAGACTTCACACACACCCCAGCCTGTTTGAGACTCTATTCGCTCCCACAAGAATTTTGGTTGGAAGAGATTCTTGCAAGAATCGATAACACCATTAGCATCTACGTCAAATCCTCGAAGGCAACAAGACAACGAAGGTACACTACTTATGCATGCATCTGTGTCTATTTGAATATCTCCAAACCTCTCCCTAGATCCATCACCCTAGATTATCAAGATGACGAATGGTCCCAAACCCTCGACTATGAGCACATCCCTTTTCGTTGTTGGAAATGCCACGAGCATGGTCACCTATTCCGTAAATGCCCTCTGAATAATCCAACCAAGACCAATCTGGAAGACCCTAACAAATCCAAGGATGAATTTACCTAAGTCACGGGTTGATGCAGGCATCAGGCCAAAAAAATGCCCCCCCAGGCCTCCCCAGGACCCTCAACCAAGAACTCTTTCGAAGCCCCCCTCAGAGGCTTCCCTCCCCGCAAACCTTGGATCAGAAATTGGGGACCCAGATATAGATTTGGAAGATTAGGAGCTAGTAGGTATTGATATGGTGCACCTGAGAAATCTTACCGCAAACAACAACTGTATACCATACCACCATATCAGCTGCACAAGGTCCACAAAGTCTTTCTCATCTCATCGGCAGGAGGATCAACCCGTGCTAACACGAATCTTGGAATACAAAAAGGTACCCCGAAGGATCAACGCAAACCCCTAAAAGATGAGACAAAATGAGGCAGAAAACCAAAACATCAACAGAAAACCAAAATGAGGCCTTTTGAATCTCATTGATGTAGAAATAGACAACAGGCCCTTCACTTGGTCCAATAGACGCTCAGGAACCAACATGTCTCTAGCAGATTAGACTGCTTTCTAATTTTAGAAGCCATCATGTTGGATGGTTTGACTTGGAATGCCACGATCATCGACACCCTGGGCTCGGATCATTGGCCGAGTCTCCTATCAAAAAACAATAGTGGCACCCCAGGCATAAAGCCCTTCCGCTTTGAAAAATTCTGGTTGACTCACCCAGAATTCCAAGCTAACATCAAGCTCTGGTGGGAAGAAGCGGCTATCCCAACAGGGACCCCAATGTACAGATTTCAACAAAGGCTAAAAAACGTCAAACAACATCTGAAATCTTCGAATAAATCCACCTTCGGCAACATCTTTCATGCTCATGAAATTATCAATCAGCAAATGCAAAGCCTCCAACAACAGATCGGATCTTAAGGCCTCACTGATCCCCTAAAGGAGCAGTACGCTTTACTAAGCAACCAGTTGGTAGAAAGACGGGTGTAGGAGGAAATACTCTGGAGACAAAAATATCGCATCCAATGGCTAAAAGAGGGGGCAAAAAACACCAGATTTTTTCACAGGTCTATGGTCCAATGATGCCAAACAAATCGCATTACTCACATGGTCTCAGAACAAGGAACGAAATTTCAACAACACGCAGATATAGAAAAGGAAATGATATCCTACTACAAAAACCTTCTTACGTAACCCCTTGTAGACTGCTCACGTGCAATTGACGCCATCCTCGAGAATATCCCTAAGGAGGTCACTAAATAATAGAACGAGGCTCTTATGCGATCTATCACACAGGAGGAAGTCGATCAATCTCTAAAGGACACCCCATTGGGCAAAGCCCCTGGGCCGGATGGGTTCACGTCTGATTTCTTCCACAACTATTGGAGCATCATCCACGAAGATGTTTGGGAAATCATCGAGGATTCTAGAATATATGGGGAGGTCATCCAAGCCCTTAATGCAACCCTTCTTACTCTCATACCCAAAGAGAACAACTCTACTTCCCCTTCGCACTTTTGTCCCATTGCACTCTGCAATGTCATTTACAAACTCTTGACAAAGATCATCGCAACACGCCTAAAGCCAATTCTACCTTTCATAATATCTCCGAAATAATTGAGCTATGTGGAGGGAAGACAAATTTTGGACAGTGTCATCTTGGCTCACGAATTCATCCACTCGCTTCATTCGACCAAATCTCAAGGTATGCTTCTAAAATTGGATCTCTCTAAAGCCTTTGATAAATTAGGCCATAAGTACTTAAACTCAACTCTCCTCTCCTTTGGTTTTGAACCCGCGTGGGTCTCTTGGATTGTCAACCTCACCTCGTCAGCCTGTTCTCCATTTTGATCAATGGCATTCCATCCAAACCTTTCTCCCCATCTAGAGGAATAAGGCAAGGGGACCCACTCTCGCCCTTCCTTTTCACAATTATGGCGGAAGGGTTGAGTCGAGCCATCAAAGAAGTGATTATCGATCACTCCCTCTCGGGCCTCATCCCCCATGGAATCCCCCCCCCCATCTCCCACATTCAATTCGTAGATGATTTACTCCTTATGGGGGTACCCACAACACGAGAAGCCCTACACATCAAACGTCTCATCAACCTCTTCTGCGAAGCCTCAGGCATGGAAGTGAATCTTTCCAAATCTCAAATCTTATTTTTCAACACGCCTATCCAGATCCAACACCACATTATGCAGTTACCGGGCTTTACGCGTAGTGTCCTCCCCTCCTCTTACCTAAGAATCCCCTTTATTGATAACCCGCTAAGAAATACTTCCTGGCACTCCATGTTATCCATCTTTCGAAATAAACTCTCCCTGTGGACCTTTTGATCCCTCAATCTGTCTGGTCGCCTCATCCTCCTCAAGTTTGTCCTACAAGCCCTTCCAATCTACGCCTTCTTAGCTTTGGCAGCCCCAAACTTCACCCTTGGAACCTTAAGGAATACCCAAAGGAGCTTCCTTTGGCAAGGTACCAAAGAAGGACACAAAATGACTCTGGTTAGCTGGCAAAAAGTCTGCAAACCAAAGAAAGTAGGGGGGCCTCGGCCTCAAAGACCCAGCTCTTCTCAACAAGGTCCTCAGTGAAAAAATTTGGTGGAGATGGTTAAAGAGACCACAATATCTTTATGTGTGTCTTTGGAGGCAAAAATACACCCCAACAATCCCGGAAAGGGAGCTCATCAGATGGAATGGTCAAAGCCCTGGCTCCCTCATTTGGAATGCGGCCAGGAACAATGAGGGACTCATAACATAACACTCTTTTTGGGANNNGCAGAGTGGGACTTCAGCTCTCTTATGGAGTGACTCTTGGAAACAACTTCCATCCCTGAACATCGAACCCACTTTGAGCGCCCTCATCCCTTTCACAATAGATGCAGGCCTCCTCAACGTGTCAGATTTCTGGAATCCAGAAGCTACAAGAAACATCTTTCGCATTTGGAAAAACTCCCACGAAGCTTTGAACATACCCCTTGAATTGAACATCCAACCTTTGTAGGATCACCTTGATTCATGGAAAATTTTAAGACAACACGGAGAAGACATTCTCAGATGATGACACACCACCACAGGTACCTTCAATATACAAGAAGCTTACCACCTAAGAGCAGGCCATTGATCCTTACCAAAAGAAGAGGTCTGGGGAAATATCTGGGAAGCAAAATCCTGGCCAAAAATTAGTACCTTCCTATGGTTAACTGCACACAACAACATTCTCACTTGGTATAACTTAAAGAAAAGGGGCTTCATCAGTCCTTCCTGGTGTCAATTATGTGGCACAAAGGAGGAAACTCAAAACCATCTTCTTAATCTGTGCTCATACAGTTCCTGCATCTGGGACCACAACGCCAGCCTCATGAGAACCACGAACAGGAACCGCACAGGCATCCAAGAGACCATAGAAGGCTGGAGAGGTTCTATTTTTCAGTCCCCCATTCTTAACATAATTTGGCAACTTTTATCGGGCTTCATCCTTTGGAAAATCTGGAAGGAACGAAATCGACGAATTGTTAAATCAGCTTCCAGGAATTGGCAGAACATTTGGACCATAATCCATTCCCACATCAAAGAAACAATATTTCTGCACCCTTGGACAGACCAGGATTTAAATTGCCCAATGAATGAGCGTCTGATCCTAAATTCCCAGCGACTCAATTTCCCTCCCCTTCCCACAAGCCTCTTCATTTTCGTAAGTCGTAATCCCAACCCCACTCATTGGGAGGCTCCGCACTTAGGATGCCACAAATTAAACTTTGATGGAGCCTCCAAAGGAAATCTGGGACCCGCAGGTTATGGAGCATTCATTCACAACAACAAAGGGGAAATCCTCCACATCTTAGTAGGGAATCTAGGGCACAACACCAACAATGTTGCAGAAATCTAGGAACTCCTCTGTGGTTTGCAAGCATCCAAAGATCAAGGGTTTTTCCCCATAATAGTAGAAGGGGATTCATAGATTGTCATTAATCTCCTCAATGGTGCAGACTCGGAGAAAATATCCCCCAGGTGGAGACTTATGAACGGGCTTTTCATAATCAAATCCATTCTCCATCCGCATTGGGTAATCTTTCCATCCCATGTTCGAAGAACAACAAATCAAGTTGTTGACATGTTGGCAAATTATGGAGTAGATATACAGGAAGGAGACTTCTCGTGCTCCCCCACCTCTTCTTCCTCACACCCGACAGTGATTGCTTGCAAAAACATAGCCAACAACAAGGATCGACCCCCGGATGGGGTGTTTCCCAACTTAGAACGTGGATAGACCAAGGGGAGGCCATCTGGCTAGGCGTCCGGCCACTTGGCGCCACCTCATACTCTCCCCCCCTCATCTGTCACTTTATGGGATCTCGTGATGTTCTTCCTATAGGACTTTCGACAAGCCATCGCATACCGAGACATGCTCTGTTCTTCCTATAGGACTTTCGACAAGCCATCGCATACCGAGACATGCTCGACAAAGGAAAATCGCAGGGCACCAAGCATTTACTGGACCAAGGCTCAATCTAGGTTTTTTTTAACCATGCTTCAGGTTTATGCTTTTTTGTTTTATTTCGGTCGCCATGGGAGACTGACCAGTTCTGAGGAGTTTGGTCTATGTTTTTCTACTCAGCTTAGCAACGAGAACTATGCCCTGCGTGGCAATGTAGTATTATTTTTCTGCATATTTCATTCCTCTATTTTGGACAAGTGGCAACAAGGGTTTCCCACAAGGGCATTGTTGCCACGTTTGAACAGAAGAGACAGAGATATGTAATTTCTTTTTATCACAAGCTCTAATACAATACTTCTAACTTACAAACAAAAAAAAAAAAAAAAAAATGGCATTTTGTTTACTATGAATATGTGTAGTTATGATTTAGTTGTTGAAATAAAGCATATCAAGTTCAAGCTTATTTACATGTAAAAGGGCATTGGTGCCACGTTTGAACAGAAGAGACAGAGATATGTAATTTCTTTTTATCACAAGCTCTAATACAATACTTCTAACTTACAAACAAAAAAAAAAAAAATGGAATTTTGTTTACTATGAATATGTGTAGTTATGATTTAGTTGTTGAAATAAAGCATATCAAGTTCAAGCTTATTTACATGTAAAAGCTCACCAAATCAGATGGCTTGTAGGTTATAGTGGACCTCATCATCCTTCCCCCCTGAAAAAATTAATATACACCTAACGTAATGAATATGAAGTGTATGGAATTTTATACAACATCTTAATGACATAAATGATTGCAAAATTGAGACCATGAATGTGTTATAATCTATGTTGTAGTCATGGATATAAAATTGTTATTTCTATGGTTAATTATATCAAACTCATTACAAGATTTAGTTCTTAATTAATTATGTTGATAAATATACATCTATGTTTTTTAAAATCTATTAATTATTTTTAATTTCAAGAAAGAGATTGATGAAGAGCATTTTTTTTTATTAGTATCTCCTTTAAATGGGTTTAATTTTGTTGTTCTTCTTTTAAAAATTTATTAATGTAGTTAATGTTCATAACCTTCTAAAAAAAATTGGATTAGTTACAAGCATGTGATTGATATACATTGATCAACAAACATTAACCACCTTATATGTCGTATGTGCATGTGTTTTTCCACTACCTCCTCCTCTACATGACATGTTGTGTGTAAAAGTGTGTGTGCGTTAATAAACAATCAAATACTTCATGTTTGACATCTTAGAATAACTTCTATGGATTAAAAAACCCCTTTTGCTAATATACTTATGTATGATAGTACAAATTATAATAGAGACTTAATATGGAAACTTTAAATACCATCATATGAATCAACTTAATATTAAAACAATTAAACACACAATTAAAAATAATGAAAAACATAATAAAATTAATTTACATAGTAACACAATATTAAGAACTAAATACCAACACTGTGATAAGTTTCCTACTATGTTGTTTTACAATTTTCAAGAATAAAATTCCACCACCATACGTAAGGGTGAATTGTTAATTTAAATGTACCAACGTGAATTATTATTTTAAAATTCAATGACAAAGTATGAATCAATCTTAAAAATATTACTCTATGATAAATTGAATAATAGTTGAGATTAAAATTTAAAAAATAAATAATTAAATTTAAAAATATTAATTTATGGTGAATTGGTAAATTTAATTTTATCATGGGTAAAAATTGTAAAGTTCAAATCTTTGCTATATGTTTAAACGTAAAAGCAAAATTCATACCCGTCAAGATAAATTGCTAATAAAAAAAATATTAAATATGGATGATAAAGATCATCCTTCCATTTTGATTACCTTATGATACAAATGTAATAATTTTTTTTTAAAATTTGAGATTTTTTAATTCATAGTGCCATGCCCTTTGCCTTTTTCATATAATATTGCCAATAATATAATTACTTTCTTACTCATTATAAATATTAAGTTAATTAATATTATTATTTATGAGTCACTAAATTTGATGAAGAATATATATATATAAACAAATTTAAGTACTTAAATAGATTTTACGAGAAGAAAGTAAGTATATTATGATTTGAATTAGAAAAAGTTATATATATATAAAAGGATTAATGAAGAAGAGGAGCCATATAGGAGGGAGAGGAGGACTCCTATAGTAATTTTCAAGTTTAGAGAAGAACTCAATAAACATTAGAACACATTTAGGGCTTTAAGTTAAGGAATAGACTGAATATTGACAAAGGGAATTTGATCTCTCTAAATACAAGTCTTAGTAGTTTCTATGCACTAGGTGGTAAGGCAAAATATTTTGAAGGAAATCAATCATTCCAAACTTTATGTTCCGTGTATAATCCCTTGGCCTAGGAATGGAGAAGAAACGTCTCTTTTATAAGATTAATATTAACAATTATTATAGTAATTTAGATTTATTTTCATAGTTTAATGGAATATTTAATCAAACAAATTGATTTATAAAAGTATTCAAATGTGATTTACAATTGTTTTCATGATTTAATATATATGCAACATGGTCAATTACAGGGGAGAAACTCTGTAATGGAAACATTTAGGGTTTCAAGGTTCTACACGATGCCATTAGCATGAGGCTAGGGACCCAGTTGGGGATTGATCTCCGTGTAGGATTGACAGTTATTCCCCTTTGGTTGATTACTTTGAGGACAAACTCTCAAAGTCGGGGATATTTTCCAATCTGATGATCAATCTAGTAGATCATTGCATAGATGGTGAGGATGCTTCGCACAGTCTAGGCTTTGTTTCGAGGGTGCCACTACCTTTAGGTCGTCAAGGTGGTTTACACCCATCTTTCCATGCCCACGACGCGGGTTCACTTCAGCAGGATCATATAAGTGTAGAGCATGTAGTAAGGACTACTTTGGGTGTTTCATGTAAGGTTCCAACCCCATATGTAGAAGCATTGAATAGGGTGGAAAGTTTAAAGCGTCACTATCCAAGCCAAAAAACATTAACGGATGGGGTCAACGCCTTTGTTAACTCACCTCTTGTAATGTCAAGAGAAGGATATGAAGAGCTGAACCAAAGTGTAATGATCCCAAGCCATTATGCAAGGATCATCACTGTTTTGGTGTCTTTTTATAAACTTTTTCTGAGTGAGGTATTTCGTCAAACACTTTGTTGATCTACCTTTTAGATGTGTTTATATGTGTGTATGCAGCAAATCACAGAAAGAGATAACCATGGAACATACCTCAACCATATGCAATAAGATAG
>CBVK0100502736.1:0-10422 GCA_900067695.1 Picea abies | reverse complement strand
ACCGAGATCTACACTCTTTCCCTACACGACGCTCTTCCGATCTCACCCTTAGATAGACATTCATTGAAATAAAAGACTGCTTATCATTTCTTATGCATGTTTTGGGAATCGAGTCACGATATCATCAGTTTTCACTCTCATACACCTCTGAGTAAACAGCAACCCTAAAATCAAGAGCTAAACTAAAATTGATTAGACATTTTTATATTTTCTGGTAGAAAACCTACATTAGATTAGGTGTAGGGATTTGGAATAGGTGTGAAAGATAACTTTCCAAAGTTGCAAACAAACATAGGATCTTGTGCTAGGGAGCGGTGAAATACAATTGCGCCATTTTGTCTTGGGAATCCCTTCTCACACAAGGGTCAATCACGAGGTCGCATTGAGACTAGCAAAGTTACTCACCCTGGTTTGCTGGTATTGGTGTAGAGATTGTCCATATTATGGGGGTCTCTTGAAGGTATACCCACAATGATGAGTGGAAGCCTTNNNNTATTATGGGGGTCTCTTGAAGGTATACCCACAATGATGAGTGGAAGCCTTTCAAGTTGATTTTGGGCTATATACCCTGCCCTTGCACGTGGATCAGACTGTCGATTGTTTCCCCAGGCATCACTATTGTAGTTGGTAACCTTAGTGGCCTATATCTTTAGGGTCTTTACACAAGGTGAATGTGGAGGGGAAAGTCTTCATGGTACCTAGGATCAACGTTGGCCAGAATCACTCGGGCTCCTTGGAGGGTATACCCATGATTATGTGTGGGAGCTTGCACCAGGGTGTAAGTCCATTAATTAGGTCATCAACGTAACTTTTCCACCCGCTCTATCTCAACCCCTTCTTACTTTGTTCCTGCAATGTTGGATTTCATCACCAACTAGTGTGCTCAACGTGAGAAGGTTTTTTTTACTTGCTTGATTACTATATTTTTAGCGTGTGTTTTTTGTTTTACTTCATAGACCTTAGGTCGAGTCAATGTGGGTGGCATCAACTCCTAGGAGTACCAATGGAGGAACCCCTTATCCCGGGGAACCTTTCACCTTTCCTTCTTTTGGAAACTTTGGTCCTCTATACATTGCCACACTAATTCTTCCAGGACTCACCATCGAATTACCAGTTAGGTTATTTCCCACTCTGGTGATCTTGAATCATCCTAGTGCTTCAGCTACACCTAATACTTTAGATGTCATCACACCACCCACACATCAACCTCATGTCAACCTTTATCCTTCTTCGCCTGTTAGGTCTCCTTCCATTTCTCCTACTTTGCCTAGAGAAATCTCTCGAGTACCCAAATTGATAAGAAGAAGAAGAAACGGAAAGAGAAGAAGAAGAACTAAAAGGGGACCAAGCCTCCAACTACATCAAATGTTAGATCCAAGCAACCAACTATTGTTGATAGTACTGGGAGTGTTGATGAGGTCAACAAGATTAAAACAAAGAATTCAAAACCCAAATTCCCTTGCAGTATTTATAAGGGTGACCACTTTCTGAGGGATTTCCCTGCTATTCCCAAGGTCTTACAAATGTGTTCCTCCATTCCATCATCCCTGCTAGTCAACCTGGTGATGACCCGTCAACTAGTTACGTCAAGGTTGGTAAGAAGAAGACAATTGTCAAGTTCCCTTGCATGTTATGTAAAGGTGATCACTACTCTCACCTTTGTCCTCGTATGGACAAGGCTTCTTATCTTTCGGAAAAACTTCAACTTCCAAAAGGTTATCATAACCTTTCCCCCAACCCTTCATTAGTTGATGGACTGGTCAATTTGGTTCCATCCTTGATCAATCTGGTTGATCGGTGGTCAATATAGTTTTCTCCTCGATTGAACCACACACCCAATTGACTAATTCAGTTCCATCATTGATCAATCTCACTCTTCATCAAAAGAGTGAAACCAAAATGGTCAATATAGTTCCATCCTCAGTCAGTCTGGTTGATCAGGTGGTCAATCTAGTTTCATCCTTGGTTGAACCACTTACCAAAGTAGCTGATCCAGTTCCATCCTTGATCAGCCCCACTTTCCTTCTAGCAAGTGGAACCTAAGTGACTGGTCCATTTCCTTCCTTGGTCTCCCCCACCCTTCATCCAGAGAGTGTATAAGTGGTCAATCTGACTCCGCCATTGATCGATCCCACTCCTCCTCTGACGAGTGCCAAAGTGGTTGCTCCGGTTACATCATCTATCAATCCCACTCCTCTTCTGAGGAGTGCCAAAGTGGTTGCTCTAGTTAGATCATCATTCAATCCTATTCTTCCTCTAAAGAGTGTCAAAGTGGTTGATCTAGTTCCACCATCGGTTGATCCTACTCTCCCTCTAGAGAGTAAACCTGATACTGCCCACTTTTTTTTCATTGATACAAGATCTCCTGTGCCGTGGGGAAATCCTCCTTCTCCTACGAAAACCCCTCCCAGTAGTGAGGCCATCCTTTTTTATTGGAGTGTGCTAGCTGGACCTCATCTTCCTTCTCACATTCCTTTCAAGGTCGCAGTACAAGTTTGTGGTCAGGCCGTTCCTCAGACACTAATATATGAAGTTTCTTCCATTAGTATTTTGTCCTCTATTGCTTGGCAAGCTTTGGGTTATCCTAAGCTTGTGTCGGTTACCCAAACTTTGTTTTCTTTTAACAAAAGAACCAGTCACCCTTTAGTGATTCTTCCTCGATTTCCTATAACTTTGGGAGGAAAAACTATCTTCATTGATGTTATGGTAGTCCAAGACCCCTTGGATTTCAATTTACTCCTTGGGTGTGATTATGTCTATGCCATGAAAGCTATTTTATCCACTCTTTTTCGTGTGATATCTTTCCCGCACAATGGAAGAATGGTGACTATTGATTAAATTTCTTTCATTGGCTCTGACTTGACCATCAACCCAATGAAATCCATAAATGGTTCTTATATGCAGTCGGTATCACCCCTACCACAGGTCAATTATGTGGCGTTATCTCCCATGAATTCAACTTCTGATGATTTGGATCTAGTAGTTGACATGATGATCTCTTTGGTAGGGCTATTGAGGCCTAATCTCCTTACCCCTGTCGCAGCCCTCAACATGTGTTCCTTCCAGAGTGTTGTTCTTCCATCTAGTGAATATCTCTTGGAATCCATGATTGAGTTTTGTCCCTTGACATGGTGTCCTTCCAAAGTGTTATCCTCTTGGAATCCATGATCAAGAAGAGTCTATGAGCATAGTTTTCCTCTCTATGGAAAGATCATTAAAAAATGAAACAGAAGTCCATGAGCATAGTTTCACTTCTCTGTGGCAGGCTCATTAAAAAATGAAACATAAGCTTTGAGCATATTTTTCCTCTTTGTATAAAGCTCATTCAAAAATGAAACAAAAATCTGGGGATTGAACCCGGAGCCCTGAGCATAGTTCTTTTCTTGTGTTAAGCTCATTAAAAAATGAAACAATTACCTCTCCTATCAGGTTGATTCTTTTTCCAGATCTCGTAGATGTCAAGTCGAGTCTTTCGTTAGGTCTCATAGTTGAACCTTCATTTCATCCACCTATATACATTTTCTCCATCTAGTACAGAAATTGGTGACAATCTCAAAGTCAGTGAATGAATTGAAGCTTGGGGGGGAATGTCTCCAACCTTTGATGATCATTCTAGAGTAAAGCCACTAGCTTTTCAAGATGGGGGAATATCAAGCTTAGTATTTTTTATTTCTTATGCTCGCCAAAACATGAGGATGTAACTGGGTAAAATTTTATCTATTTTTCATACCTGTATGGAGACACAAAAAAGGAACCCCCTGAAGTCGTCTTTAAGCTCTTTTCAGACTCTCTAAACATGAAAATATTGTCAAGTGATATTGCTTCCTTTACCACTCATTAAAAGGTTTGAAAGGGTGTCTTTCAAGTGATAATTTATCTCTTTTTCGGCCTTGCAAGACTAATCTTATGAAAAAGGACAACATTGGAGTCATCTTTAAGTTGTTTTCAGACTCTCTAAATATGAAAACCACCAAGTTTACCTTCTCTGGACTCATTAAACATTCATACACTAAAGGGTTCATATGAGACTGAACCCTTACTTCTTCCAGTTCATTAAACAAATTAAGAGGAACTTACCGAAGGTGAGTTATATCGAGCATGTGTTACCCTCCTCGAGCTCGTTAAACTAAAAAGAGGTACTCATCTATCTAGATGGGGGGGAAATTGAAAGAAGCAAGCTGAGTGGTTTTCTAAGAACTTTACTAGTATCCTTACAGTCGCCCTTGAACACGGCATTTTATTTTTGCATGCATTTCAATCCATTGAACCTCTTCACTAAACCAATCCTTTGAGTTTCTTTACTCCTTTAGGTCACCCGACGTAAGTCATAGCATTCATTGCATTATCAATTTTTGGTCCATGTCAAGTTTATGTTTCCATGCCTTAGTGTTCAAGGGAAGTATCTACCTCGAGAGTCATCCATCACAAATATCATGTTTCAATAACCGTGTCAGTCCATGTTCATTTGATCCACCAATTACATCTCTGTGTCTGTTTCGTGTCGTTGATGGGGGATACATCAAGGCCTTCCTTCAACGAGTCTATTCCCATTGACTTCAGCACATTATCCATGAGTTAGACTTAGATTAAACCAGTTAGTACTTTGGGATATGCATGCCCAAATGCCAGGCATCCTCACGTCTGACAGTGGGTTTACATCATTGACCCCTGATCAGATGATTCCACGAATGTTTGAATTCACCTCATCCATTCAAATTTGTTAGAATGTACTAGATTACCTTGGGAATCATTAACATCAATGGTGATCTCCCTCACAATTGTTAATGGTTTACCTCATTAACCAGTAATCAAGTGGTTTCTGCCATGTTCGACATCAAGACATCTATTCACATGGTTATATTTGTACTACATCGGGATCGGTAAGAAGACCCTAGGTTGAGTCATTCACTCTGATGTACACTTTACCAAAGTTGTGACGGAGTTTCTTTTTGAAATATGACACGTACACTATTACATAGATCCACTTTGTATTGGTCTATGGCTATGTCTTGTCATCTCGTAGATCCACAATGTATGTTTCATGGCTACAATCAGTTCAGGTCATAGGAGTATAGATCCACATTGTACTATTGGTGGATATACCTTTTTATCAATATAATTATGGATCCGCAGTGTATTTTATGGCGGCCATACCTAGCAAGTGTTTATCACCCAAGCATAGGTATGCATGAATTTGGTTTGAAACATGTCATAATATTTGTTTGATGGCTGTGTGCAGCTTCTTCCAGGTTCTCTGAGTCCATAGCCTTTCTTGATAAAGTCTACAAATTACTTCAGTCATCATCGTCTTCTGACTTCACACTTTGGGGGGCAATCTGTTACACCTCAAAACTACTCACTTCAATAGTGTCGCAAGTGTCGCATCTTGTCTGCAAGTGTTGCATCTTGATTACAAGTGTTGCAAGTGTTTCAAACATCATATTGTCATCTTTCCTATGTCGTTCCTCTAATGACATCATAAGGAAACTTAAGACACCTCAAAGACTGGTCTTGAAGAAGAGAAATCACTTGACATGGAGTACAAGCCTTTTGTTGCTGAAAAGACCACTCAAAAATGGATTTTTGAGGGCAGCGCTCCCCTACCCAGTGTCAGGGAGTGCTAGTGCTCCCTGGGCCTCTTTGGGGGAGTGTTTGAGCACTATGTGCAGCATTTTGGGGAAGAAATGCCTTTTCTGAGCGATTTTTTGGTTTGTTGAGCTAAAACGTGGAAGAATCCCCTCAATCTCTGAGGTTGGTTGGATTCGAATATGAGTTAAGGGCATGATCTTAGGGAAGATCCACAACTAAAGGAGAAAAATCCTCAACTTATCCCAAATATCTCTCAAGTGGTTGGGCCTCTCAAATATTATATAAGGAGGCCTTCTCATGGTGAAAGAGAGAATGAAAAAGGATAGAGATACCAAACTTATGATCCTATAAGTGGTATTGACAGGAAAAGATTGGAGGTATGAAACCTATGATCTCATAGGAAACATACACATATATGGAGATTGAGAATTACACAAAACTTATGATCCCATAAGTGAGATTCCATCAAATCAATCTATGTAGATTACTTGAGAAAAGGGTTTGGACAAGGAGAACTGGAAGAAGATGTTGCACCTTCATCAAAGGATTGTAAGTTCTTTTACTTGTTCTTATTAATATATCAATGCTTGGCCTATTTCTTTCAAACTTATGTTTGGTTCCACATGAGTTTGTCTTCAGTAGATAGATCTATATTTGAGATAATCTCAGTAGAATAGAAAGTCCATTGTATCCTCGTTTGTTCTACAGGACCTATCAGGGAGTTCAAGATCGAGCCTCAGCTTGGATTTCAAAATGACAAACGTTGCTAACAAGGTACATATCTTTCTTATTCTTTCTCATATATTAGCTTGATTAGATATAAAGGAATGTCAGTGTCCATAATGGAATTTTCTATTTTAGAGTTAGGGGTCTAGCATCCAAGAGGAAATCCACTTGTCCGCAGGGGGATTCTCCTGTAATAATCATTGGTAGGTAACCTTAAACCCAGCAGTCAACATTTCATCATTGATCATTGACTGGGTGGTTTTCCTTGTGTTTGATGGAAAGACATCTATTCACACATTGGGATTCATGCAGTGTCTTGGATTCCATTAGCCTTATTGGTGGTTTCCTCACCTTTGTCAAAAGTTTTCATCATTGGCTGCTATTCAGAAGGTATTTTTTGTGTACTGCTTGCACTTGGAACACACAAATGATGCACAAGGTCATTGGTTCATGAATATTTTCTTCGTCCAATTTCCACCAAATCATGAAGCTCCTGCTTTGTACCTCATGATGACTGATGAGAGATTCCTTAATGCTCTCCTTTCAGCAGGTCTATTTCCATCGACATCAGCCCATTTATTCTAGAAACAAGACCTAGAGTCTTATGAGTACCTTGAGGCTTGCATTCATCAGTTGCAAGCTCTCTCACCATCGATAGTTGGGAATACATCAATGTCTCTTGATCGATGGATTCTTTAGGTGTTCAACATCGACTCCTCTATTCACACTTGTAAGAATGTACTCAGTGCCTTGATACCTACTTTCATTATTGGTAGGTTGTCTCGTGTTTGTTAACAATATACATCAATTATTGGTAATCAAACGATGTATCATTGTGTTTGAACTCAACTCCTTTATTCACATGATGTATTCTTGCACCTTTGGCAGATTTTGTATAAGACTTGAAGACATCACTATGTGGTCACAACTTTCCTGAGTTGTTGTTTCCTTTTCATTGGACCAGTACCTATATGAATTCAATGATCATGAGAGATTATATTGTACTCCATGGTATACATATATCTTCAGATTGGTTTTGAGACTCGTTCTACTAGGATTTGTTCATGACCATGAAAGATATTGTCATATAACTGCATTTGTATTTGCCTATTCATGGCCACAAACACATATTTGGTATATTTTTCACATGGATCTGTAGTGTAATTTTTGGCAGCCATGTATGCAAAATCAATGCAGAATGTAATGAGAAATTGAGTTCGTCCAGTTGGTTCTCTACCACTCCACTTCTGGGTTATTTATAATGTATTTTGACCATCGTAGATTCTCCTCTGACCTCACACATTAGGGGGCATTTATTAGAGAAAGATTTGCCTCACCCTATGCAATATTGTAGAGAGGGACTTTTTCCATTTCCTTATGCAGACTCGTCTTCCCTTTTACTAAAGTCCAGAGACAAAAATATAAATTTTCCCACTTATACACATCTTTCACCCTATACAGCAAGCGTATACGTAGGATGCTCCACTATAGCCCGCGTAAATTAGGATTTTTTCCAGGAAATCAAAATTAAATGTCGGTTTTCAATGTCATGACAAGAGATCTCTGATCCTTGGCCTTACATATAATAGAAACATTTTGACTCGGCCCTTCAGTTGCATTTTGAAGGATATAAAGAAGCCAATTCTGAGTTGTGGAAAGGAAGAGAAAGAATTCAACTTTGAGAGAAAAGTTACATTGGAGAAATTATTTACTGCATATTGAGTCTGCATCCCTCTGTCGTTTAAGTCTGAACACAGTGTTCAACCCCCAATATCTTCCCTTATTGATGGAGAACCTCATTGTCTCCCTTATATGAGATTGCCTTTGGTAGAGGATTGAAGTGGTGGAGGCCCAGTTGGAAGGAACTTGGTTTCTTGATTTTGAACCGTGCCGACACGGAAGTCTGTAATATTTTCACTTATGTTGATCATTTATTAATAGAAATAATCCTTTCCCGTCCAATTGATATCTTGCAAATATATAATTTATTATCCATGGGCATGTTTGTTATGAATATTGATAGATTATTCTATCTAATGTGCTAACCTTTTATATTTCTATCATATACTTGTTTTTTCTTGTTTGTTGAGAACTTGTTGCAGGTATATAGCTTTGGGTCAAAGTGCTCAATGGTGGACATCATCAAACATCTGTATGAGGTAGGCCTCTTTATTATCTTTCTTGCACATTAGTTTGTATAGAATGTTGTTGGGATAGAGTTGATTTCTGCAGTCATTTCTTCATTTCCGTCTATTGTGGTTCACCCTATCCATAGATATATTTTCCTTGTAACAATGGTAGTGATTGTAATAAAACTTCCTCTTCTTATGTGGCTTCACTAGTCCATAATATGTATTATCCTTTTCTTGGTCCTCCTCCAAGACCCTTAGTATTGAAAGTCCAAATTCCTCAACCATAACCAAACTAGGTATAACAAAATCCTCTTATTCAAGAGTAGGTTTATTCACAACAAAATGAGTCCAACCCTCAAAATTCACAAACCAATACTTATAATAAGAAAAATAAGGTGAAGAATAAATCAAAAAAACATGATCAAAGGGATCGGATAAATCGACCTAATCAACCTGCAAATATTGGTGGAAAAACATAATCTCACAAACCAAAATCAATTTCCCAATAATCCTCCCAAGAAAGGAAAGAATCCTCAGTTACAAACAAATAATCCTTGTTTTTTTGTGGGGTGTATGGATACTAAAATCATAATTATCCACTCTTACCCAAATCCTTTTTTTTCTTACTTTGGAATAGAGCCTAGGGAAACCCATCTAGCACTTCCCCTCATTTCTAGGATGGTGCTCGAGGAAAACCAATTTTTTTGGAAATTTGAGGCTTTTTCGATAGCTTGCTCATTTAAGAGCTCAACATGTCACTTTCAAGAATTGAACCTGGGTGGGGGGCACATCCTTCAACACAAACCACTCATGATAAACTCAATTGACACCCAAATCCTATTAGTTATGGGAAGAATGGGAAGAAGTAGCTAAATTTGAGTTTTCCAATGGATCTCAAGGTGAATATAGTACTCAACCTACACTTCTACTTACTTCTCAACTTGTGGTGTTGCAAAACCCCTTCCCTCAATAATTTTTGGTTACAACACAACCAAGGACATCTCATCCAAATAAACTATCTACCTGTAACCCTCATAGAGATCCCTCATTCCAAAACATTTACATGAACTTTAACAAATTCAATCAGAGTCAAAGACATCAATATGGTATGCCACCTAAGACTATACCTTATGAAAAGAAGAATGACCCACCCCTAAAAAATGGTCCTTTGTGAATTCCACAACCAAGTGTTGACCCTGCCTCTAAGGTACCAAAAATTCCTTTTTGTTGCACTTCTCATAATCATAATGTAAGGTTTTCTCATAGCTATAGTTTTGTGGATTATTTGGCATAGTCCCCTACCGCCCTGTTCACCTTACAACTCCTTTTGAATTACCCTTTGCAATGAAAATATTTACCCTCTATTTTGGGTGTGGTGCATGCATTGAACACTAGGTTGATTACATTTGACATAGACCAACAAGAACCTTGACTTCCTTCATCCATTTTGTTTCAATTACTGGTATCCATTGTAGTTTCCCTAATATGAACCCTAGTTGTAATTGTACATATAGTTTGGGGAATCTTTAGCAACAAGTGTAAATGTGAATGTACATATAGGCCCATGAGCCATTGGCACCAAGTTGTGGTTTTTCATGCACCCGAGTAGTGCATGAGGTTTGTTTGTCAAAGAAACGAGTGCACAGATTCCATAGTGTTGTGCACACCTAAGTAAGTTTGTATGGTTGCGCACCAAGGGAAGGGTGCACACATTCCATAATGTTGCGTCCACTTGAGTAAGTATGCGATGTTGATTAAGGTTGGTTGTCATTGACGTCAATCCTTGAAGAAAGACCCGTAGCACAAAGGTTTGGGTAATGGAACTAATAGTGTTTGATGTAAATATGACTCATTATTGTTTTGTCATGGTTGATAAGAAGTAAATATGGATGAACTCCAAATTGGTCCCCTTTATGGTGAAAGCCCTCACGGGAAGACGCTTTGTGGAGTAAGATAACCCATGCTTAATTGTGGA
>CBVK0100502735.1:0-10423 GCA_900067695.1 Picea abies | reverse complement strand
CTACTTCATGGATTATAGGAACCCAATCTATAGTAAAATGCATAGGGATTTTCTTTCTGAATATTCTGCACAACATCATGGCAATATACATAATATGGGCATCACAGGAGTTTGTAGAATATATGCCATGGCTATCATCTTTGAATTTATTTTCATTTCCTCACCATGATTTTACTATATCATGGACATTTTTTCCATATTTTGCACATTCATCATTCTCAAACTTCATTATAAATGTTGCATTGTAAGTATTTTTTGGGGTGCAAGTTAATTTATACATTACTTGAATGTCTTCGGGTCGAAATGAGCCAACAATGGTCTTATGATGATTGTAGATGGTTGTGTTTGGAATATCAACATGATCCAAGGCCCAACATTTCATATTATGGCATTAGTTTCGATCGAGCTGCAACTTTGTGAAGTTCAGACTTAGCCACCTCTCTAATATTGTTTGTGGTTGACTCATCTTCTTTTTTCGCTTGATTCAGAAGGGAGGGAATTTTCTTGCTCTAGAATTTCATAAACCTTCTTCCATGATTATATAACATCTGTCAGACGAGCAATAGTTTATGAAAAAATGTCTGAATTTGGATTTGGGTCTTTTGCAAATGGATCTTGCTTCTTTCCTACTTTACGCGGTGCCATAGTTTCCAAGTATCAATCCTCCTGTAAGAAAATAAGCCTCTATGATTCCAACTACTATAGAGAAAGCTCTGAATGCGAATGGAGAAATGATATGTAGTTCAAAATGCTTTTATTAAATAAAAACACAAAACACTAAGTATCTTTGCATTTAACCAAATGACATGGTAATCATGTCAAATTTATTACCTCATGGTCGTAATATTTTTAAAATCCTTTACCTTAACCATGCTAAATACACTTTTAATTATTATGATTAATGAGAATAAGCGATTTCGGGGCTTCGAAATTCGGGAGTTTTGAATGAGGAATGATAGATATCTTCTGAAGGCTGAATTCATGGATCAATTAATCATGCTTTAATTGATTGTTTTGTTTTAATTAATCATACTTTAAGATCTTTTTAAATTTAAGTACTTCGAAACTCCAAGACTCTGGAACTTTGGGGCTTCGTGATTTTTGCATTAAAGGTGCTTAGAATTGTCCAAAAGGTTGAACTCACAGAGTGATTACTTACCATTATTTACACCAAATAAAACACGTTTTACCATTTTAATCTTCGACGCTTTATATTTTTGGCAATACGACACTTCAACGCTCTAACATTTTTTGGATTTGTTGACGATCTAATCTTCCAGAGGACAATCTCCCAGAGTGATGTGGAAGGATGACATCACTGTTGATGATGTGTCATGAAAATATGAGTGACATGTGTCACCTTAAATCATGCAAATTATATGACCAAGAATTCTGAAAGTGAGTTCCATGTGTCACCATGTGTAAAGAGTGTCAGGTGGCAGAGGACGCATCATTTGTTTAATTAAAATATTTTGTGGAAATTTAGAGCTCCAGGACTCCGGTGCTTCGCGATTTCTAGATTTTTAATACTTTATACATTTGAGCTTGAACTCTCGAATCACAAAGTCCCGAAGTAAAATTTGAATTATTCTGTTGATTAAACATTTGGTGATTTTGAAACTCTGAAGTTTTGAGAGTCGTCGATCTAGATAACTGTCAAATTTTAATGGCTAGTGCTTGATCCTCCCTATCAAGATGTAACGAAAAATATTTTAGTTTAAGAAATGATATTCCTAAAGTTTAAAACTTTATTTGAAAAAAGAAAAAAAAAAGGAATTTGAAAAATTGATTTTTATTCAAAAATTTCATTTATGTTCTAACATAGGCTCCATTTGGGGATTGTGGCTCCCTGTGAGGCACGGAAGAACATTGGATCAAGTGTCTTAATTGGGTAAATGGAGTCATTATTGCTTTTTTGTTGAACATGTTTTTATTCCTTTTTAGAAGTTTAATCTTATATAGAAGTGATAAACATAACCATATCTAAAAATCTAAAGCATACTTGGTGATTGATTTGAAGTCAAGCTAATAAGTGTTTTCTTTTCTTAAAATTTATTCAAGAATTATACAGGATAATCAAAGTAAATTTAATAAAAATATTATACTTTAACTGACTCTATTTTCTCTCAAGGTTATAAAGATGCGAAATGTGTTTATTCAAGGAATATCAGTTGGTTTAGGGTATAAATATTGTTGAAAAAGAACTAAATATCAGAGTATATTATACAGATGTGTAAGACAACCTTATAGACGTCATACACATTTCTTCACTGCCAACAGGCTTGTTCAGTACCCCGACGAAGTTATCTATATCTTCCCTTATTGAATTTCCTTTCACCACTTCAAAAACAAGCTTTCATTTAACTGAGATGATGGCAATCAATATATGAATTTCCTTTCATCATATCTATTTGAAAAAGACGAGGGCAATCAATTTATGAATTTCCTTTCACCATTTGTCGTTGATTTTATTACTTAGAAGTGGGGGCAATCAATTGTATCTAAGATACAAGGTATGCCATCTGTTTATGATTTGACGAAAAATTGGTCCGTCCACAATTTTAAGAATACTCTGAGATTAGTTTTCTTTAAATTCTAAGTATACCTTCGCCAATAGGTAAATTATATTAGGAAAAAATTATTTGTTTTCAGGGATGAACCTTGAGAAAATTTATCAGTTGAAATCTAATATTAGGGCTAAATTTACTAGTATTAGCCTAGACATACTTTTTCAATTAGAATCACGAAACATATAAAATATTTGCCCGATTTGTTTTAAAAATATGCTTTTAAGTTTTTAGTATATGCTAAGTTTTGTCATTTCTACCAATACTAATATTATTGAATAAGAAAGAGAATTTTATTTGTATAAAAGGCTAAAGTGATAAATGGAAAATATATCAGAAGTTCATATCAGCTTAAATGAATGAAAAATAATTACACAAACTTCTTTGTCAGGACAAGACTACTGCTTCACTCTATTCCGTAGCCATATTCTAACCGTTCAATTTTTCTTATAATTATTGATTTAGTTTCATACTAGTGATGATCGTGGACCCAATTAGAATGATGTTACCGATCCTTTGTTCACTGCTTCTCCAATCTTTCTAGTCAATGATGAAGCCATCTTTTAATTCATGGGAATTATCCCTCACGTCTGCTATAATCAATATTTTCATAGTTAATAAAATAGTAAGGATAAAGAACGGGAGTTGTTACCTAATTTCCTTTAAAGTTTTAAAGAGGAATTGTATCTATTCATCACCTTGTTCCAGAGAGTCTGAAAGATAGGAAAATATGAGTTGTGAATGTGATGACTGTGAATGTTTCAATCATTTTTACTCTTTAGGAAAAGGTTAAGGAGAAATCAGAAATGATTCAAGAGCTCCAAGATTCGAATTTTCAACTTCACCAGTGGATTCAATCTCATGAAATGCGACATCGTGAGGAGTTGGCGACAATAAAAAGATCCATGAGTCAAATCATGGTGCACTTAACCTCTCATAACCGATAATTGAGACTTTTGCGAAGGCGATAGCCACCAATGAACATTTATGTAGACTCAGTAGGGTCCAAAGTTTCTATAGCACCATCTCGTTTCTCGAAGACCGTTCACCTCCAATAGATCGCCGAAATGTTGAGGAATTTCAACCATTGGCCCTTCAAGAAAATGCATGATTTCAATAGTTAGATGATTCTATGGAAGCAATGGAAGTAAAGCGCAAAGAATAAATAATTCATATCAATAGTCATTAGTAGGCTTTCATGTTCACTTTGTTTTGTTTTTATATAGCTGCAAAATTTTGACAAAAACTTTGAAGAATCAAAATACAGAGAGATAGGTAGTTACTGTAAAAAGTCAAGTTTTGAACTTATAATTTCGGTAGCTTTTGTATTCCAAAATTGTTATAATGTTTTCACAGCTCTATTCTCTCTTAATGAAATTTTCAGTTATTTTTTCAACATGAGTATTGTTTTATTAACCAAAGAGTGAGTTTTATTTGTTTTCTGAAAGAAATTGTTTCTTTTATAATTTTGTAATTTTTATTTTAAATGTAAATAAAAAACAATTATTTTCTTGAAGGATATTTACAAAAAATTTAGCACTCAAAATCAAATTAAGTATAAAAAGAGAAAGAAATGAAAATGCCAATATAAATCCAATCCACACCGATATGTACAATGAGAACTAAAACTAAAAACTAAACTATTGCATAAAATGTTTCAAATATCACCCATTTATAAGGGCCTCAAGAATTTCTCCATTTAAATTTTCAAGAGAGAATGAATTTCTCCCTTCAATTACTACAATTTTGAAATGGCCAAACCAAAGATGGCCAAATTTTCCATGTTTCCCAACGTCTTCTTTTCTGGCCTCCCACTTCAGGACTAAATCTCTAGGAAGAAACTCCATGTCTTTGGATTTCTTATTTAAGATGGCCTTCATATTGTCTTGGTATTCTTGAAGCTTTTCATCCACTTCTCTCCCATTTTGCTAAACTTCAATTATTTGATTGATTCTTCTAGTCAAATCATTTGGTTCTTCATTGGCATCCTGCCAGAGTTTCATCACAGGAAGAGCAAAATTAATAGGAAGAATAACACATGTGCCATAAACTAATTGGAAATGAGACATAACTATTGATTTTTTAGTGCTGAGCATTTTAAATGTATATGTCAAGCTTTCTTATTTTCCATCAAAGCTTTCTTAAGCATTTTGAGTTGGAATAACTTATACCCATTTAGAAAAATAATCAGTAGCAGTTAAAATCCATTTGTGTTGGGCACTTGATTGTGGATGAATCTCTCTAATGAAGTCTAGCATTTGTGTTGGGCACTTGATTGTGGATGAATCTCTCTAATGAAGTCTAGTCCCCATTTTTGGAAAGGAGCTTCAACTTTGACATGAACTAAAGGTAAGGCAGGGATATTTTGCTTTCCAACAAAAAAATGGCATGATTTGCAAGCTCCGACCCTTGCATTTACAGCAATGAATAATCTTGGCGAATAATATCTTTCTCTTAAGATTTTATAAGCTGTTTCTCTCCACACATGGTGTCCTTCACATACTCCCTTATGAAACTCATCAATGACACCTTTTTTTTCAGATTCTGTAAGGTAACATAATAAGAAACCCAAAGGATCCTTCCAGTATAACTTAGCAATGATAATGCAATATTTGATCGCCTGTAATTTCAAAGTTCTTTCCCTGGAAGGAGTCATATCATTAGGACATTGAATATTAAGGATGTATGACACTATATTGTTATACCAAGAAGAGGAAGAAAATTTATCGTCAATATGACACTATATTGTTATACCAAGAAGAGGAAGAAAATTTATCGTCAATCTAAGTTGCTGGCATTTGATAATCGATTTCTTCAATATGTGGGAGAGAATTTTTAGACTCGAAATGATTTATTCCCTGGGCTCTAAGATTTGATTCAAAAAACATTTTTTCCAGACCCTGTCCTTTTACTAATTTGGTTGGTTTGACTTCTAAATCATATTATTGAATTTTTGCCAACCATTTTCCCCTTCTTCTATCATTATCAGGCTGAATTAGGACATCTTTGACTGTGCTAGTGGGTACATATGCAATTATTCTGGAATGTAATACATATGTCCGGAAAGCTTTAAGTACCTTAACCATAGCATAAGTTCGTTTATCTAGAATATCATATTTTAACTCTACATCTTTGAGGATTTTACTAAAAAACTAGAATATCATATTTTAACTCTACATCTTTGAGGATTTTACTAAAAAAGACAATATGTTGTTCAAATCCTTCTTCATTTTTTTGTAGGAGCACTGCAGTAATTGTGTATTTAGATGCAAAGGAAAATATTAAAAACTCCTTTTAATAATCAGGACTTACCAACACTGGTGCTTCTCCTATAGATTTTTTGACTCGTTGGAAGGATGCCTTATCTTTGGTTGTCCATTTCACCTCATTATCTTTCTTCAGCATATCTGTGATCAACTTAATAATTTTAGCAAAATTTGGAATAAATCTTCTCAAAAAATTAATTCTTCCTAAAAATGNNNNTAAATCTTCTCAAAAAATTAATTCTTCCTAAAAATGATTGAATTTATTTTTTGTTTCTTGGTATATTGATCTGATCAATAGATTCAACTCTTTTTGGATCTAATTTAATTCCATATTTTGATACAATATGTCCTAACAACTTCCCTTCTTGCATGGAAAATGATATTTCTTGGGGTTCAAAGAAACAATTTTTCTACAATTGTCAAATGTTTGTCTAAGATGTTCCAAGTGTTCTGCATCAAAATTAGAAAAAATTGTCAGATCATCTAGATAAATGACAACGAAATTATTTTTCTCTCCAGCAAATGCTACATCCATCACTCTTTGAAAAGTTGCACATGCATTCATCAAACCAAAATGAATTTTTTCATACATAAAAGTTCTCCATGGAATGGTAAACACCATTTTTTCTTTATCATTTTCGTGGACAACTATTTGATTATACCCCGAAAAATTGTCAATCATAGAAATTATATTTTCCCCAACCACCTTTTCAAGAATATGATCCATTTTTGGAAGAGGGTAATTGTCTTTTAATGAAGTCTGATTTAAATTTCTAAAATCAACACACAATCTTATCTCTCCATTCTTCTTTCTGACATGAACCAAATTGCCTACCCATTTAGAGTATCTAAGAGGTACGATGATTTTTTCATCAAGAAGTTTTTTAACCTCCCTTTCTATTACATGCAAGATAATAGGATTTATCTGTCTAAGATTTTTCTTGAAAGGCTTGACACCTAGTTTTAATGGAATCTTATGCTCAATAATAGAAGTATCATAAGTTTTTAAATTTTTGTAGGACCATGCAAAAACATCTTTATATTTTTGGAGCAATTCAATATATTTTCTCTTCAGTTCAGTGGGAAGATATTTAGACAAGTTGACAAGTTTTGGATTTTCTTTTGAACCCACATTACAATCTTCAACTTCTTCAGGTTGAGGCTGCAAGGTATATTTCAAAGGGATATCATTTTGATCAAACAATATTTCTAATGGAATAAGTCCCTTTGTAATTTGATTATTTTTTAGCAAGAGCATTTCATGATTTGCAATCCTAAATTTGAATTTCTCTGGATTTTCTCCTTCTTGCATAATCCAAACTATACCATTTTCATTTTTATGATCTATATGTGTTTCATAAAATTCATCCACCATCTCCAAAAAATGTTTTATTTGTTCACCGTCTTCAAAAAATTGCCAATAGTGAACATTATTTGGAATTGAAGGTTTATTTCTCATATCAATATGATATTTTAATTTCAGAACAATGGGTGGAATGAAAGTAGTTGTTTCTTTAGCTAATGAACATGCTTGTTGATTATGAAATCTGGGAATAACATGAATGTTGAAAGTTAAGAAAAAGTTTTCAATCAGATCCCATGCACAATTTCTATAAGATCTCATTCTAGGATGCTTAGCTTGATATAACTGTCTAATATGTTTGACAATAATCTCTGCATCCCCATATACTATCAAATGTTTGATTTTTAGCTTTCTACCAACTTCTAGTCCTAAAACTAAAGCTTGATATTCACATACATTATTTGTGTAATCAATGTCAAATTGCAATCTGTAGGAAAAAGGAATGTAATACTCATCGTTTGGTGCCACGAATAGTACTCCATCTCCCTCTCCTTCCCAAGAAGAGGCACCATTGAAAATTATTTTCCACATCCCATCTATAATATTTACATTTTCTTTTGGAGCTTCTATTTTTTTATTTTTTGTTTTCCGTACAAACTTCAAAATCATCATCAATAGATAAAATACATTTTCCTAAGTTATGATCAACAACATAGACTGGATAATTATTTGGGTTTTGAGGATCACTTACTGTATAATCTAGTCTAGTTTCTCTGTACAATTTGGTAAACTGTCCACCAAAAATCATAATTGTAGCATATGTCATGTCCAATTGAACTGATCCCCCTAACTTTGCACCCCACGATCTTGATAAAAGCATGCCATATTTTGCAGGTACATTAGCTACTACCACATCCATAAGAATACTTTTTACGGGAATTTGAGCTAGATTTACAACTAAATCTTAAATCATACCCAGACACTTAACCTTTCTAGAGTCAAAAGAGTATAAATCTTGGTAAGGTATGGTAATTTGTAAGCCCAATTTTTCCATTATTATTTTCGACATCAAATTATGTGAAGCACCTGAATCTAACTTGCAGTTGTGTAAAAAATGGTCATGCACAATAAGAATGATATATAATGGAGCAACTAAGTCTTTATCGTTTTCAATATGTGGTTCAAACACAATCATTGGTTTCTCATCTTCCAAGTTCATAACATCAGCTTGGCATTCTGCTTCTGAAAAATTTATTACCTTTGAAATCTGCTTCTTGTAAACTGGATTTCTGGCAAGTTCAACAAGAGGAGCTAGAATTTTAATCTTATTCAATTTGTTCTCAAGATTGAAGATACCAATTGACTTTTCTAATACTTTGGTATGAACTTTAGCTTCTTTGTTCTCCAAATTTTTATTTTGTGTTTCTTTAGTTTCAACTTGCTTTGTTTGAGCAACATGTACTTCAGTAGGTGATTTTGAAACCACTGCTTCATTTGATTTATTTTGTGACAAGAACTTTTTAGGTGGATTGGTGGTGGAAGTATTTTCTCTTGGCATAAAATTATATTTATTTTGAAGCTCATACATTATTCAATCAACAATATCTTTATATTGAGTTGTAGAGTCTCCCAAGTTATTATTATTCTGGTCATCATCAAATAAATATCGAAGATCTAAAGAATTTTCATAATCTTGTTTAGTTAAATGAGGTTCAACATCATCATCGCTGAGATTGTTTATATCCTCATCTAATTCATCATAATATTGAACATCATCTCCATGTATGAGATTTTCTGTTTTAAAAGGAGCTTGAATCTTTTGATCCTCATTCTTGATTTTCCTCTGTTGAATCTGAGGGTTTGCATTAGGGTTTCTCCTGAATTGGTTTTGATTTCTAACATTTGGATCATGTTTGGATTTCTCAATTTCCACCCTGGAAATGTTTTTTGATAAATCCTTTATGATCTTATCCTTTTCATCCATTTTATCATAAAGGATTTATCAGGACTGATGTACTAGATGTTTAATTGCTTCAAGAAGGTGAGATCGAAATTCGGCTAGATAATCAAAAGGTGATAGATCTCGTGAGATAGATGTAAAATACAAATTAGTTGGGAAATGAGAACTTGAGCTTGGTCATTCAGATTGGCTAGATAGATAAATGGGGGAAGTTTCCGATGAACCTGGGTATGAAAGGTGATCCTCAAGGTTTTCATAAACATAAACTTTTACTTCGAGAAGACTAAGAATCAATTGCATATAAATGATATTAAGAATTGAAGAAAATTATTTACTCTCATTGGTAGAAGTGTCTATGAAAGAGATAAGGGTATTTTGGAAATTTTCTCCCTTTAGATCATATGGTTTTACTTGAGGAATTACCTCTTCTAGATTTTCCAACTTAACTTCAAGATTACTAGATGAGTCTTCTGCAGAATGAGCTTTTTGATGTTTTTATTTAGAACTAAGTAAACTTACTTCTTTTGTTGTAATATTAACATTAACTTGAGTAACCTTAGGTTGATAGATCTTACCTGTTGATGCAGACATTTTCTTTATATATCCTTTCGTTTTCAGTAGTTTTTTGGGATTCAAAACTGACATAGTCTGCTTATCGTCTGAGTTTTTTCTGGTATTTTTTTGTCTGAATGCCATTTTTTCCAAAATGGCGTCTCTAGGTGAATAATAAAAGAGAGACTTATCCTTGTGTTCAAATCTTGTTCACCATAAAAAAATGAAACTTAACTTTGTCGTATTCCCAGGGAAAAATTGTTTCGCTTCTCCGTCCCTGACAACGACGCCAAAAAGATGTTGTTCTTGAGATTGATTCTAGGCTCACAGAATAATTTCACACATCCAAAATATTTAATAGAATGGTTTTTTTAATGATTTTATACCTTTAGTTTTAAGATGTAACTTCAAATGAATTTTAATGATTAGAAAACACAGAGGCAATATCTCTTTCTTCGAGTTTTTTTAGATTTTAATATTATGAAAAGTAGAAGTGATTAACAAAGACTGTTAAAATAAAGTAAGGTATAAAATACAGATAAATATTACCTTATCCACAGTAGAAGAATTATGAAGAAGGAATCCTTGATCGTTGATTTAAAATGAGGAAACTAACACAAATACAGGTCTTGTTCTACTCACAGTAATAACAGAGAAAAAAGTGTAAATGAACAAGCTCACAATATGTAGATCACAGTAGATGTATTACTAAATTGTGGTATTTCAATCCTCAAGAACCATTAAGTGAAGAAAATATGATTAAGAAATGGAAATA
>CBVK0100502732.1:0-10423 GCA_900067695.1 Picea abies | reverse complement strand
CTCATATCAATATTAGGAACATGGTTGGTCTTCAGACCAAAGTTGGAGTTTCTCCATTCTTGATTCAACTTCCTTGTGTCCTCATCATGAATTTCATGGGATGCATTTTCACTTTCAANNTTCTCTGTTACGAAATTTTTCAATACTTCCATGATCTCCCCTTTTAAACCATCCATCTTAGTATCCAACTTAGCTTCCATTGAATCCATCTTCTTTTGTAGTTCATTAATGTCCCTACGCATTTCTTCATCTTCATCAAGAGTCCAAGTAGGATTTTCTGGAGGCTTATTTGGTGTGGAAGTTCCCTTTTTTGGTGGCATGTTGGCCAAGTATCACTTTTGAACCTTGATTTTGAGGTGGTTCTGCTAGACAATATTTCTTCTATTGTATCTCCCAAGTTTCTGCCCTTCTGGGTATGAAACTTTCTTTTATGTAGTTCTCTGATATTTATTCTCTGTAATTCCACAGGTCTGACCAAAATTGGATGTGCCAAGTGGAATTTACGGTAACTTCCCCACAACTTGCCGATTTTTGGCCTTTCCAAGAGATCTCACTTGTATAGCATGCCCCATGCAAAATAATTGATATTAAATTTTGAAACTCGCACCAGAAATACTAAAGACTATCCACGATCCAATGAAAAAATTCCCACTCAATTTGAATACTCTGGGAAGAAGGTATGATTTTTTTACCTGGAACACCTTCTTGAGACGAGGTGTATCTACAAATTTAAGATGACCCAGAAGCTGAAATTTTTACCAAATATACCTTAATAATTTCTATAAATATCCTTCAAAGTTCAGGGTCTGAAACGTTGCAAAAAAAATTTTATAGCGAAAATTCCGCAATGCCTCAGTTCAGGATGATTCTAGAACCCTATCTTGTACAGGCTATATCTCCGAAAGTATAAGGCCTCAGGAGCTAAATTTTGAACCCAACGTACCTTGATCCATCTAATAAATATCCTCCAAGCCATTCCTTCTTAAACATTGCATAAAAAAAGTTATATCGAAAATTCCAAGGTGTCTCAGATGTAGCAGCAAAACCCCAAGACCTTGAGCTCTGATACCATATGTTAAGAACCAAATATGAATATAGCATAGAAAAACCTCAGAAAAAGTACTCAACACCTTGAAAAAGAGACAATTTCAGATAATAATCCTCTTCAAGGGGGCAACCTCCTTTTACCCCACTTAAATGTTCAAGTACAGGATGATTCAAAATGAAAATATCTCCTTGGTATATATAGGAGAATAGGAGGTATAATTACAACTAATGGACTAAAGATGACATAAATAAAATAACATTACTAATATAATATGCCCCAATTAAGGGGTAATGAGCCAATATTAGGGCTTAACATCATTCTGTTGAGATCCTTTCTTAGGATTTAGGTGTATCACTTCTTCATTATCTGGGGTAGAAATGTCAGCCTTTTGTATGTCTTCTGATGTTCCTGTAGGTTTGATATCTAGGATTTTAGTGTCAAGTAGCTTCGATCTGTTATCCTGTTCTTCAATCAATTGTACAATATTTCAAGTCATGAAATCTTTTAACTCTTGTCTCTTTTGTTCTAAGACTTCTTATTCTCCCTTCTTTCTAGCTTGATCTCTATCAATCCAAGATTTTCATAGTAACATGGTAAATGGGGCACTTTCTTCAATGAATTTAATAATCTCAAAATCTTCCCTTGTCAAATTTCCATTGACTGTCATAGGTATTTGAGTGAGCTTTCCACATAACATCATTAGTTTTCCTCTGAATAGTCCTATTCTTCCTAATAAATGGATCATAGTAGGCTTCCCTAAATCTTCCCAAGTTCTTTCTAGCATAATGTTCACTTGTGTCTCTTCATCAAGGATAGAGTCAATGTCAAAGTCTCTTATTCTTGCTTCAATGCATTATTTTTCTTTGAAAATCTCTGATAGTCTAACATATTGGTGGTCATTCAGGGTCTCTTTCATTTGTTTTAATACCTTCTCTAATTATTATTGGGGTTCTGCCTCTTTTGGATCTGTCTTAGGGTTTTCCTGATTCAGATTCATTTCTTCCAGCCTAGCGATCATTCTAGGGCAATCCAATACATCATGGTCCATAGCTTTGCAACAAAGACAACTAGATCCTCTGCTAGGGCATTCCTTAACAAGATGTCTAGGTCTTCTACAAATGTAACAAAGGGTCACTCCTCTCTTTATTTTAAACAGTCCCCAAATTCTTCTATACTGCACACTAGGATCATGGTAGCTAATCTGCAAAAAAATCTTTCTAGGATCCTGCATCCATTTGTTAGTCCAAACATTTTTTCTATGCATAGTTAGAACATATCTATCACTATTCTTATCAGATCTACTCATATCAAGCCTTCTTTCATCTATTAGTGCCTCAGTTTTCAAACTAGGATAAACTCTATTAAACATACCTAGATCCATACCTTAGAAACAAACCTTTTCACTTATCTTACTTCTACAGAGCACAAAGCCTTCAGATCTAAAAGTTTTAACTACTCTTACCTTTATCAAAGAACAGATATTACAAATCTTACCTCTTTTAGTCAAGAATTCCCACTTTTACCTTTCTTGGAGCACAAAGCATTCATATCTCGTTCCTTTTTTTCATATCCAACCTCTTTTCTTTTAGGTTGGGCCTTTTTCTTTCAGATCGACTAGAATACTTCACACTAGGGCACATATCGTCACATAAGACTTTCATATTAACCCTTTTACACAAATCTTCTTCTTCTCAGATCCCAACAATCATAGTTTCAAGTCCCGACAACGGAACCATTTGTTGGCACAGGGGCAGACCCAGGGTTCAATGCTACAACAATGCACCAACAAAACCCTAACTACTAGCCCTTTCAGAAACACCTGTGAAGCATATGAGGTCTCACTCGAGGTAGAGGCAGGGGTGGTTTCAGGACTCAAGTGTCTGCAACCTTAGCTGGAACACGGATATGTGATTCCTTACTTAATATAGCACTCAGCACTGCTGGATATTTATTATGAAATCAATGACCACTTCACAAATACAACAGATCTTCATAGCATTCACAATGAACTAGATTGTTTGATCACTTATCATCCACAGAGTGTTCGGATCTAATAGGTCAAGCACTTAGCATATACATGTGCTAACATTCTACACTTCATAAGAACTAAGCGTAAGCATATATAGTAGATCTATCTACTCATCTCAAAGAACTTAGCAGATTATTACATCAATGCATCAGAACAAGGCACAAAACGGACAACACAAGATTTACGTGGTTCACCCCCACCCTAGGGCTATGCCCACCAACTCTTCTTATTTATTATCATCAACCAATTGGTTACAATAACATAGCCTTAGAAACCCTTACTACGCACAGGATAGAAGATCTGCGTAGCTCACTAGATCCTTATTCCTTGCCTTTCAGCACAAAGCCTTCTATACCTTCACACAAGGACTTGCACTAAACTCTACAAGTCTATACAGAATGCACAAAACTCTTGATCACACACATTCCCTCTTGGAACTTAGCCTATATCACATAGATACAATAATCTTCTCTATTTCTCCTCTCTTACATTTGCCTATCCTTCTATTTATACATACAAAATGGGCCTAAGCATGGGTAAACCCATGGGACGACATCCTTTTCCCATTACATATTCCCAAAACCCAAAAAGGGACCCAAAAGTGGGTCGATATCCTGCAATCTTGGCTTCGTCTAGAGATCCATCTTCGACAGGCTGTCGAAGTGCCAAAAATGGTCAAATATGACCAAGTGCTCCCAAAACTTTGTCAAGGGCCAACAAAACCCCTGACCACAAAGGCATCCCCCTGAAGCCAATAATTGCTCTGATACCAAATGTAGATTTTAACCTTGTGCAATATTTTACTACAAACATATTTTCAATAAAAGAAAAGAAAAGATACAATAGCAAATACACACATTACAAAGATATTTTTCCCTTGGAAACCCAAACTCAAAAAACCAATATATTTTATATTCATTCACATCATACATTGTTTACAATACAATATACATATAGGATCCAATGGCATCCAAAACCATTATCCAATGAGCTGGATTAGTAAAAAACCCTAATTCCTTAACCAGAAGTAGAAAACCATCGGCGAAAAACCATGTGCCAAAAAATCACCCAAAAACGGCCACAAAAACCAGTAGACAAAAATTGGGGGCACTGTTCCCACCTCCCTCTTACCCCCCTACATACTCGGCTCAATGTAGACACTAGTTCTAGTCATGCAAAGAATATATCACATACCCAACAAGATCTAGGGTCAACAATGGGGGGGCAGTTATCTTCTCATGAGATGCCTTAATAAGGAAGAAACTCTAGTCAATTTGTTCTAAAACGAAAGATACAATGGAAGAAGCAAGTAGATTGAGGAAAGGAAGGAAACAAGCTATGCTTGAGAGACAAAGATAATATATGTTGGACAAAGAAATGAAGAAAACATTAGAAATAAAGATGAAAGGCATAGTTGGACATAATAGTTGAAATGCATTAGTTGAAATTTCAAAGCAGTCGAGCCCTAAAAGGCCACCTACACCACCATCCCCACCATTGAATCAATAGATGAAAATATATATGGAAAACATTAATGTTGTAAACCTTACTTTGTATGAGGGGGATGAGGACCCAAAATGACACCCATTGAAAAAACATGGGATGCAATGGATGTTATTGTTGAATAGTTGGTTTGGACAGTTGGTTGTCATTGATGTCAACCCTTGGAGAAGTCCGGAAGCCTTAGATTTGTGGTTGAGATTGATGGAAAGTTAGTTGTCATTGATGGAGTGGTTGATGTCAGTATATGTGAGGGGTGCATTTAATGAAGTCTACATGAAGCCTCGAAGGTGTGGTTATCATACCCAAAGTTGGATAAGAAATATGGACATGAAGGACAATGCAAATTCAGTTAAGACACTCATATATGGATAGTCCTTGTCGTGTCATTTACATTGATATGTGGTACTCATCACAGGTAGGTAGATATGGCCTTGTGAAGTTGGAAGCCACGAACAATGGTCAAGAAGCCCATAAGCAATTACAAGTCAATGAATGAATGGGTAAAGTGGTTGTAACAAGAAATTCAAGAAGCCATAAGAATAAGGAAATACGTTACCTACCAAAAGTATAAATACACCTTAAGGAGTCTCTCATAAGCACACACACTTACTTTGAATATCTATCTTGTGAGAATTTTATGGTCTAATATTTTGGTCTATTGGTGAATCTGACGACAAGTCAGAGGAAGAGAAGAAAGAGAAAAAAAAAAGAGAGAGAGTTTCAGAGCTGCATAGTGATATGGGTTATGTGTAACCCTAATTATGCATGCCATCACGGGTCATCTTGAGGGCATCACATGAGGCACCCCCGCGATATGTAGAAGAATGGCACTAAAATATTGGATGATATTATCAGCAATTAGAGACCATACTATGACAGGACTAGGCTAGGATACAACCAAGTGCAGACTGAGAAAGGTTCAAGCTCAACGTCAATAGAATATGAATTAAAATGAATAATCTATGTAAAAGTCATCATAGTTTCTCCTAATAATTAAGCAGACAAAAGGACCCAAGAAGAAAATCACAAATAAATTGCACCATTTAGAAGATACAGTGTTCTGAATCAATAGTAGCTAGAAATACCTCAAGAAGAGGAAGATTTCAGAAGAGAAACACCATTTAGAATATCTTCCACTTCCAGGTATCAAACTCTTTTTCTTGGATTATTTTATTCATGTAATAATTTTTGGCACAAATTTGTGAAAGGAAGATCAAATGCCAAGAACAGAAGAAACTAAGGCCACTCAAATAATAGTTATCTAAGAAGGCCCTATGAAACACATAACAAAAACTACAACAATTTTAGATCATTGATTAATGAAGTGGAATTTTACAAATGAAAAAAATTTGGACACATTGCCAAAAATTGTATATTGATTATTCCTCCAAGAGAATCGGGACATAATACAAACAGTCAAAAATAGGAACCACAAAAGGATATGGATAAGAAAGCAAAACCAAGTCAACATTGAATAATGATCACTTGATCTACAAGATCAACAAAAGAGAATCAGATGGTATCTTGATAATGGATTTTAAAAGCATATGGCAGGTGACAAGAATAGGTTCCTTACCCTGAAGAAGGAACGAGATGGATCAGTGTCATTTGACGAAGATAAATCAGCTACAATTTTAGGAAGAGGCATAGTCAAGCTTGGAAGCAAGGATTCAAAGGTAGAAAACGTTCTACTGGTTGAAGATATGAAGCACAATATACTTAGTGTAAGGCATATGTGTGATCAAGGACACAAAATTTTGTTTGACTCGGAAAAATTTGAGATAAGGAAAGAAGGACCAAACAAGTTGGTGGATACAACTATGAGAACCCCAAACAACATATATGCCCTTAATGAAATTAGAAATGAAAAATGTTGTTTAGGAAAGGAAAATGAAAGTTGGCTCTAGAAAAGAAGCATGGGTCACATGAACTTTGATAATCTGGACAAAGTTAGCATAAAGGAATTAGTAAGAGAAATGTTTGAGATTTCAAGGCCAACAAACAATTTATGCAAGCATTTTATATAGGGAAAACAAACCAGGACCAGTTTCAAGAAAAAAGAATAATCTACAACAAAACCATTGGAAATTGTGCATACTGACCTATGTGTACCAACACGAACAAAGGGATTGAATGGTGAACAATACTTTATGGTACTAGTTTATGACTACAATCATTTTTCTCAAGAAGAAGTCATAGGCATTCAAAAACTTCAAGAGATATAAAGAAATGGTTGAAACTAAGACAGATCTGAAAATAAAATGTTTAAGATTAGATAATGGTGGAGAGTTTACATCAAAATAATTTACATATTTATGTGGTGATCATGGAATAAAAATGAAATTGTCAATAGCCAGGACACCGCAATAAAATGGAGTTTCCAAAAGAAAGAACAAAACAATACAAGAAATGGCCAAAACCATGTTGAAAGATTCCTAGTTGGGTGATGCCTTTTGGGTACAGGTAGTTCATACAACATTTCATATTCAAAATAGAGGAATTCTTGGAAGAAAAATTGATAAGGGTCCCTATGAGATATGGAAAGGAAGATCAGCAAATGTGAAGCATTTCAGAGTATTTGTAAGGAAGTACTACATCAAAAGAGAAGATGACAAGATTGGAAATTTTGACTCCCGAGTTGAAAAGGGAATATTTATCGGGTACTCAAGAAAGAGAAGGGAATATAAATGCTTCAATATGAGACTCGATATAATTTTATAAAGCATCAATGTAATGATTGACGAGAAATATGTACGAAATATCAAGGAAGGAATCAAGTATTCAAAGGAGTAGAACGAGGAAAAATATCTAAAAGAAGAAGTAGAAGAAGAAGAAGAGTAGCCAGAAGTAGACCAAGAAGAAGATGAGAAACAAATACCTCCCAAGACACCTAGCCAATGAGTACAGAAAAATAATCCACCAAAAATTTTTATTAGGAATAAGGATGCAAGAGTTCAAACCCAAAGAAGAATATGTTCACCAGAAAAACAACACCTAGTACTGCTATCCACAGTCAAACCAAGTAGTTTTAAAGAGGCTAGCAAAGACGATCCATCGATCAAGGATATGGATGAAGAGTTGGATTAGATAGAGAATAATGATGCATGGGAACTGGTTCCAAGACCAAAGAAAAAGACTATGATTGGTACAAAGTAGGTTTTTAGGAATAGACTGAACAAATATGTACAGGTGACCAGAAACAAAGAAATATTGGTATGTAAAGGATACACTCAGGTTGAAGGTGTAGATTTTGAAGAGACCTTTTCCCCAATTGTTAGGATGGAAGCAATAATATTGATCTTAGCTTATGCTTTCTCCAAAATAATCAAGGTGTATCAAATGGATGTAAAGTTATCCTTTCTCAATGGAGAATTAGAAGAAGAAGTCTACATCGAACAACCAGAAGGACTTCAATTATCAGAAAAGGAAGGTTACTTTTTCATGTTGAAGAAAGAATTATATGCACTTAAACATGCTCCCAGAGCATGGTATTCAATATTGGACAGGTATATACAACAATAGGGATTCAGGAAAGACAATGAAAATAGAAGTCTCTACACAAAACTGGATCGAAGCAGTGTATTGATAATTGAAGTTTATGTAGATGGCATCATATCTAAGTGATGATGATAGGATGTGTCAAAAGTTTTCCAAATACATGTAGAACGATTTTGAGATGTCCTTTCTTGATGAGTTAACCTTATTTTTGGGACTACAGATATGTCATCACGACAAAGGTATTTTCATCTCTCATACCAAGTATATTAGAGAAATGTTAAAGAGTTTAGAATGGAAGATTGCAAACTAGTAATTACTCCTATGCAAACCAGTTGCAAGTTAACTAAGGATGATGATTCTAAGGATGCATACTAGAGACTGTACAAATCGATGATTGACAACGTACTCTATGTGATATCTTCTAGACTATATGTAATGAAATAAGTTGGATAGGTTGCAAGGTTCCAAGAAACACTAAAGGAATCACATGTTATGGAATTAAAGAGGATATTCAAATATATCAAAGGAACAAAAGAGTTTGGATTATGGTATCCAAAAGGGAATGATATATATCTAGTTGCCTACACAAATGCATATTGGGAATGTTGTATTGGTGATAGAAGAAGTACAAGTGGAGAAAATTTATATTTGGGTGAGTTTCTAGTATCATGGTTGAGCAAGAAATAGTCACCAGTATCTTTGTCCACAACATAATTAAAATACATTGCAACAACAACATGTTGTAGTTGGGTTCTTTGGATAAAGAAAATTTTGCAAGATATACAAGTAAAGTATGATGAACCCATTTCAATATTCTGTGAAAACACCAGTGCTATTAGTATATCCAAGAATCCATTGATGCATTCTAATACAAATCACATTCTGATTAGGTATAACTTTCTACAGTAACAAGCTACAAAGAAGAACATCAAGATAGAGTATGTCGAGACAAAAGAGTAGATTGTAGATATCTTCACCAAACCGCTTGCAAAGGAAAATTGTGAGTATCTGCAACATAAAATTGGAGTAGTTTCATCCCCACAGTGATTCACACGAATTCAATAACAATAATATAGGGGGAGAGAAACGAAGACATGAAGAGTTCAAGTGAAGAATATTTTCAATGCTTTTCATATACATCATAGATCTACATGAGGAAGCACCATGAAGAGAAAGACCAGTAGACTAAGAAGAGTTCTTGAATACAGGGGGAGAAACCCCAGAGGAGGATTAATATTTTCCATTGATGTCAAAGGGGGAGAGAAAGAAAAAAATAATGGAAATGAAGAGAAGAAACATGAGACAGAGAGAGACATTCTTTGGAGATGATAGAGGCATGTAGATAGGGGAAGCAATGATCAAAGGGGAAGAATGTGTATGAGCATGTGTATGTCCATGCTTTAGTGTTTTCATCGATGCCAAAGGTGGAGAATGTTGAAATATTGGTTTTTATTGATGTCAACCCTTGAAGAAGTTCGATAGTGAAGTCTAGTATCCCCAAAGGCATGGTTATGGGACCCAAATTTGGTTGAGGAATATGGTCACAAAGGATGGTGTAAATATAGGTAACTCACTCATGAATGGATATTCCTCATCATTCCATTTCTAGTGATAGGTGGTACGCCATGTAGTTCCTCACGGTTGAGGAGTTATGGCCTTGTGAAGTTAGAAGCCCCAAAGAATGGTCAAGAAGCCCCTAGTTGGTGTTGGATTACTGAGAGGGGGGGGGGTGAATCAGTAATAGAGAAATTGAATCCTTTTTAACCATATAATCCAAATGTTATATCAATGAAGCATTATCATCCAATAACTACAGAGTAAATAAGCAATGAACAAATGAACAAACATACACATACACAGTACACCAATGTTTTACGTGGAAACCCAAATAGGGAGAAAACCACAGAATGTTTTTTCTTATATGTCTTGAAGAATTACATTCATTGGAAGCACCAAATTCCTTTTTTTTCTAGCTACAACTGGAAGGAGGCTCCAACCCCCTCGTTTCTCAGGCTACAACCTGAGGGAAGCTCCAACTCCCCAATTCTTTGGCTACAACCAGAAGGAGGCTACAACCCCCTATGTTCTCTGGCTACAATCGGAAGGTGGATACAACCACCTGTCCTTGCCTCGTCCTGCCACCCTAAAGTAGAAGTAGAATGATGGAACCATTGTCAACCTGTCACTGTGAGATATACCACTGTAAACCTGTACCAATAAATCTGAACCATGCATCAACCTATACCTCAACCTATACCATAAACAAGTGCATCAACCATGCACCAACCTGTACCAAATAACATGTAATCAACCTGTACCATAAAAAAGTGCATCCAACCATGTAC
>CBVK0100502729.1:0-10424 GCA_900067695.1 Picea abies | reverse complement strand
TTCTGTGTAGAATCTGGTCGACTTCTAGGATTTATTGTTTCACGTCAAGGGATTAGGGTAGATCCTTTGAAGGTCGAGGCGGTTCTCAATCTCCCTCCTCCTTCTTCACTTCGCCAGTTACAAAGTTTGCAAGGGAAATAAAACTTTCTTCGTCATTTCATCCCGAACTATGCCGAGCTAACTCTTGGATTTATGCGACTACTAAAAAAGGGGTCTGAGTTCGTATGGGATACCATTGCCAACAAAGCTTTCAAAGCTTTGAAAATGTCCCTGACATGTACCCCACTTCTCTTCCAATCTGATTACAATTGCGATTATTTCCTCTACCTCGCAGCTTCAGATTACACCATCGCTATGGTTCTCATCCAGGAGGATGATTCTCATGACGAACATGTCATCTATTACTTGAGACGAAGTCTTACACCTATCGAAACCAAGTGTTTACATGTTGAAAAAATGGCCTTGGCAGCCGTCCAAGCAGTTCAACGTTTCTGGCACTATATCCTCTCTCGCAAGACTATGGTAATTTCTAATTGCAACCTTATGCAACACATTCTCACACATCAACTGCTAGGGGGAAAATACTCCAAATGGATCGCGATACTCCAGGAGTTTGACTTAGAATTCGAATGTGCTAAGTCCAAGAAATCCTTGGTGTTTTCCGAGTTGATATGTGACTTTCCCTACTCTGAGATGGAAAATGTAGCAGTCGATTCATTACCTGATGAATCCCTTTTCTTTATTAGTTATGATGATCTTTGGTACGAATATATCATCATATATCTCCAAACCTAGAATTTCTATCCCAATTTGTCTAGTACTGACCGCCATCGAATATGCTACCAAGCCTGTCAGTATATTATCCTCGGTGATACTCTTTATCGTCGTGGGATTGACTCAGTTTTTTGACGCTGCCTCATGTTTGATGAAGCTGAGAAAGCCTTAAATGACTACCATTCTAGAGCTTGTGGTGGTCATATGTCTGGATATGCTACTGCCCAAAAGATCTTGCAAGTAGGGTATTTTTGGCCTTCTTTATTTAACGATTGAATAATTTCCATCCAAAAATGCCACGCTTGCCAGACCTACAATCATAAAATACGGTCACACCCTGCTCCTCTTCACCTTGTGGTCTCTGTGGGTCCGTTTGCAAAATGGGGTATCGATTTCATGACATGTCACCCTCGCTCGACCTGGGGGCATGGATACATTATTGTAGCTATAGACTATCTTACGAAATGGGCCAAGGCGATGCTGACATTTGACAACACCGGAAAGATCACAACATTATTCATATTCAATCACATCATAACTCGTTTTGGTGTTCCTCAGGCTGTCATCACTGATCATGGTAATCACTTTAGAAACTTCATGATGTCCAAACTCACTGAAAAGTTGGGTCTTCACCATGAAAACTCAACACCCTATTACCCACAAGCCAACGACCAAGTCGAAGCAATTAACAAAGTCCTCATTACCATGCTTCAACGAATCACAGGGATTCACAAAACGAGTTGGCACATGATGTTGTTTTTAGCATTGTGGGCTTACCGGACCTCCGTTAAGTCTACTACTAGGTTTACACCATTCTGATTAGTCTATGATCTAGAAGCCATCCTACTGATTGAATGTGAGATACCCTCCTTAAAACTAGCCGTTGAACTCTTCCCAAACACCTTTGCCAAAGAAGAATGTCTGTTGTATCTCATGCGATTAGATGAAACTCATCACGATGCTGCCCTAGTCATAGAAGCCCAGAAGAAATGTGTCAAAGCCCAATATGACAAACATGTCAAGCCTCACATTTTCTCTGAAGGTGATCTGGTTCTTCTTTACGAACAAGATTGAGATATGCTAGGAGCAGGAAAATTCGAAGCTATGTGGTGAGGTCCTTATATCGTTAGACAAGTTTTGGAGAAAGGAGCTTACGAGTTAGTGGACTACGATGGTATCCCTTTGAGTGAGCCCAGAAATGGGTTGTACTTAAAGAAGTAGTATGCCTAGAATCACTTGTGCATGAGTACATGTATTTTATTGTATCATACTTATTGTTTGTTACTATAGTATGCTTTTTCGTTATTTGATCTCTGCCCTTATGTTACATTGTGTTTAGATTCCAGATGTCAGAGTCTTTGCTACCCCACATTGGCTTCACTGATGGTGCTAGCTGTAGTACTCAGAACCTTGCTTCTGTTGCTTGGGCAATTTACGCCCCTACAAACGAACTTATCACTCTACGAGGTGTGTGTCTCGGTCGTGCGACCAACAATATTGTAGAGTATAGCGCCATTATTGAATTGTTGATTGATGCTATTTCGCTCGGTATCTGTCACTTGGTTGTACGATTCAATTCGCAACTAGTAGTACTATAGTTAAGTAATGTCTATGCTATTCGAAGTCCTACTTTATTATGGGTATATTTATGAATTCACCTCTTGGAATGTTATTTTGATTATATTGAGTATCAACACATTCCTATTTGTCTAAATACATTAACTGATGCATTAGCTAACTATGTATTAAATAGGCATTTGGGCCATTTATAAACCAATCACATCACATGGATCACACAACACAAGATAGGTCGGTAGAAGCCATATGTATGTATATAACGATCAAAAGTTTTTACAAAAAGCTTTTTTCCAAGGACCAAAATCTCAAAATCTAAAGCTCATAGCTTCTACAAAGTAGCATCATGGGTGATGCTCACGATAACACACAACTACCCGGGCCACCCTATGAAGCAGTCGGCTAATAGACTCTGACATACCCACAATGTGGCGCTGACAACGCATAGGGATCTCCCCAATAGCCATATCTGGAATGTCAGCAGTAAACCCCTCTAAGTTTTTCTCCACTGCCTTATAGTCTTCGACATCCCATCACACCACTGGAGCTGCCTCTCCTCGCCGCTGAATAGGAGATGTGCCTACAGGTCGATATGGCCCCACATCTATGTCATCAAAAGGAGATTTTTGATTAGTTCTTAGACAAACATAAAAAACATTTTATATGATAAAAATTACAAAAACATTTAAAAGAACAAAATGTGTACTTCTTACCTAGGTCACCCCACTGAGCATCCTCAGGTAGGGCTAAATCCAGATCCCCTCGGAAGTCCAAACCAGTGTATGCGTAGTCATACTCCATTAGCATCTGTGGCCGCAACCGGTGAAAGAATGAATCATTGTATTTGATGATGGGCCCAGCTACGTGTCGGGCCATGAGGTTGCACCACCTCAGCATCCTCGGATCTTGTGGGGCCGGTAAACCCCAATCAACTTGTAATCTCAACAATGGGACCCTCTTGAGAAAGAAGGACACCAAAAGTGATCTATACCCAAACTGCTTCAAGTCACCCTTCCTGCATTTCATCAATTGCCTCTTCATACTACAGAGAACTGCATCCGACCAGTTGAAGACTCATGGCTCTGTGCACTCTATGAAATATTGGAAGTAGCTCTGGAGAGCCATGTGTGGAGCTGCACTCCTGACCATGCGTGCTATAGTGAACAAAATGGTTCACAGGATCAAATCTTGGACCCCCCAAATAACAACCTTGCCCTTGCTTCTTTCTGCCTCTGGAACGCAGTACTGGTGACAATACTCACTCATAGGGAGTCTTCCACCTCGGCTACTGGTCAAGCTAGCATGGTACCCATGCCGTGATAACCCTATTAGAAAGTAGATATCCTCGATATCTAGGTTTAAGCTGTGGACTCCCACGTGAAACAACTGTTGGTCCACGTCCCACATATGAACTAGGTACTCCAACAACCTGATTTGGTCCCTCATGCCTGAAATCCAGAAGAATTTCAAGAGTCCACAGTCTCGGAGGGCAGCAATGGTACTCGGGTCATTCCCGACAATAGTATCCTCCTCCTCATGTTCTCTTTCTCACCACTCCAACATTGCGATGGTCAAATGCCTGCACAAGAACCATAAGAGAAAGGTCAACAACTCATTTCAAACCTTGGCATATTTTTTATTGAGCAAAAATCAAGTTGAATTTTCATTTTGTAGCCCCCACAGGTGCCCCTTTAGCACAGTGTGAGATTCTAGCAGGTGCCCTTGAGGTTGCCTGCGAGAATCCTGAATTCTTGTAGGTCCCGTATGGCTAGCCTGCGAGAATGCTCGGGTGCAAGTTTTTGCCCTAAAACGAATCCAAAACCTTGAAAATTGCCAATAAAAGCTAAAACTAAACCATAGAAAAGGTAGAAGATCATAAGCTTACCTCGTTGACAGAGATAGTTTGCCAAATGGTCTCTTGTGCCTCCCACGATTGAGCAACGAAATTTGGAGGAAAAAGAGGTGTTTTGGGAAAAGTTCTTGGCAAAATCACAATGAAAATGGTAAAATCCCTTTTTACCCTTATTTATTCACTTTTTACCATTTTTGTTGATTTTTTATATTGTTTTTCCCATCAAACCTAATGCTTAATAGTCCTATGAGTGTGAATTTTTGCAGATATAGCGACTTTGAAGTCCACAAGAAGGAGTACGTATGTTTTTCCCTTTTTGTTGCATGTACGACTTCTTTTTATGGTTTTTAGAAAAACCTCGAGCTCAGTCTTCATTCGTTCTCACGCTCGAAAATACATGAGAATGTAACTGAGTATACTCTTCTCGTCTTTTCGTAATCGTCATGGTAACACGAAAACAACAAATGCAAAGGAGTATCCTTTAAGCTCTTTTCACACTCCATAAAAATGAAAAGATCACCAAGCGACCTTGTTCTGTTCACGCTCGTAAAAGTATCTGAACAAAACATTCGATGGGCAATAGTTTATCACTTTTTTGGTCTTGTCGAACTATTTTACGAAAAAGTAACTGAGAGAGTTCCCTTTAAGTGTTTTTCAGACTCTAAGAACATGGAAAACCCCCGAGTTTTCTATCTTTGGACTCGTTAAACAAACATCGAAAGATTCGTAATGGGACTGAACCACTCCTTCCTAGGGTTCGTTAAACATACTCCGAGGGACTCATCTGAAGGATGAGCTTATATCAACAAGCATATGTTATCCTCCTCAAGCTTGCGTAAAAGTAAAGAGGTACTCGCCAAAAATGGTGGGGGAAATTTTGGGAAAGGGATGTGTTTTTGTATTCATATTAATGGCAGTAAGTGTTGCTCTTGAACATGACACCCCCTATTCATTATTTGAAGCTAGTTTGGGAATTCCATTTGTCTCTCATTCGACTTTCCACGAGGTCATATCTTGGGTTGTCTCTGATTCAATGATGCCAAGTCCTTGGCTGTGTCATTCATATGTTCAAGAGAAGTTCATCCAAACCTTCTATTTGAGTTTTCCATCTGCAATTGTCCATTCTTACCATGTCGGCCTTCCCTGTGTCCATTTCAACCTATATTCATACTTTGTTTCACCTTCAAAATCTGTTACTTATTTCGTGTCATTGATGGGGAATACATCAAGGCCCTCCTCTAACGAGTCTTGTTCCATCGACTCCGACTCATTATCTAGAAACAAGACTTAGAAACTATTTGGTACCTTGGAACTTTCATGCCTCAATGGAAGGTTTCCTCTCTTTCGACAAGGGGTTTTCATTATTGACCCCTGATTGTGAGATTCCGTTGAATGTTCAACCTCAACTCATTTATTCACATTCGTTNATTGACATTAATGGTGATTTTCGTCACACTTGTTAACGGTTTCATCAATGACCGGTAATCAAGTGGTTTCTACCATGTTCGACTTCGGCACATGTAATCACATGGCTAGATTCGTACTTTCAGATGACAGGATTGAAGACCCTGGGTCTCATCTTTTTTATCCAGGCTGTGATGGAGTATGTATGATTTGCATCGACACATAGATCCACTTTGTATGTCACATGGCTATGTCATCTTAATTTGAATCTTCTTGCATAGATCCACAGTGCATTCTTGGTGGCTATGCAGTATTTTACAGCATGGATCCACGGTGTATGATTGGTGGCCATGACCTATGTTCATGATGTCGTCTGTCTGTGATCTGAGTATGGGAATGCCTACCTCAAAACTAGTATTATATTCTGCAGATGCTTGGTTGTTTGCATGTTTCTGATTAGGTGCACTCCTGGTTTCTGACACACACACGCATTTTACAAAGTATTTCAGCTGTCACAGATTCTGGCCTCATACTTTGGGGGGCATTCTGTTACACATGATTTTGGTCACTTTGGTGATGTTTCAACAATGTTGTATTTAGGATCCCAACAAGGACTTTTTGCCTGAGAAAAATGACTATTGTCTTCTTCCAAAAACATATTTTTAAGGTGCGTTCGCACGCTGCCTATGGACTAGGGTGCGAGAACCCACACTTAGGGTGCGAAATTCTCGCAGTCTACTCTATACATAGGGTGTGAACCTATTTTTAAGCTTGGAAAGGAGAAGAGGTCTTGAGGGTTCTAGAAGGGGATCTTCTAGAAAATGAGTTGGAATTCACATGGTTGTCATTCTACTGACTTCTCAGATTTGTTGGGATCATCCTCATCCATGTAACCATCTCTCCTTCTCCTATATATTGAAAGGTTTCTCATGGAAAAGGTTAAGAAAGATTGAATGAAGAATTGGTGAAATAATTGTGTGAAGAACCATGCTTTAACAGAAGCTTGAAGGCTCTATTTGGTCTATCAAGAGGAATTGGATCTTCTTCATGCAAGTACAGAGCAATTGTGTGTGTTGGAACCAAGGGTCACTGAAAGAAATCTTGCAACATCAAGGCGATCAAGTTGTATCTTCTACTTTCAATTAATATGATACAGCAACATGTCCCTTTCACATAAAGTCACTCTTACTTTATTGTGTAATTACTTGATCATATGCATAAATTGACGTTGAATATATTTTTCTATCTTCACTTTGGTTGGTTTGTGTTGTCTCGGACTTGATTTCACAAGAGCACCGGAGCAAAGCGGGAACAACAGAGACCTAAGGAAGTGATATAAAGGTATGTCACTTATTCCTTCCTATTAGCAGATTCAATGATTACAACTTAGGGAAAGAGTCGTGTCTTGTTCTATTTTTTTGTATATCCAGGTGGATCTAGGGAGATCTGTTAGTGTCCTCACCTACCGATTAGTCCAATAACAATAACGATGCTCAAACAAAGGAAGAAGGTGAAATTCTCGAAAGTTCTAGAATGGAAGCTTCGAGAGGATGAGGTGGCCTCCGATCGGTTTGGATCTTACTCGCTTCTCTGATTTATTGGGATCATCCTAATATCTTCATCCATCCCTCTTCACCATATAAAAGAGGGATATCTCATGGGAAAGGCTAGGTTGGATTATGCATGAAGAATTCTGCTAAAAGATTGTACTTGTGATATGTTTTCTTTAGCTTTCCAAGTCAAGTTTTGAACAAAAGAATTGGAGCAAAGGTGTGTGTGTTGAAGAAAAGGGCCATTGGAAGGGACCTTGAAACATCAAAACATAGGTTGTATTCTCCACTTTCATCAATATAATGCAGTGATACATTTCTTCCCTATAAAAGTGTCTCCATTTTTATTGTATAACTCCTTGATCTTATGCATAGGTTTCATTGGAATATATATATTGTTGTTCTCTCTCTTTTTTGGTTTGTGCTTCTTAACAGGTTCAACATCCTACAAATCCAAAGATGGAGCAAGGACAATACTAGTGATGATCAAATGATGTTTAAAGGGTATGTCATTTGTCCCTCTTTGAACTAGTTTACATTACAATGAAATCTAGGGAGAAGCTTGTATTCTGCTATGTTTTGTTCTAATTTCTTGTTGAAGTTAGGGAGATTAGTTTGTGTCGACACTTACAAATCTTTTCGATAACAGTAACATAGATTGCATCTGAAATTCCATAAGCAAAGCATGTCCTTATAGCCCATGTGAGTAACAAACATTCTGCTGGAAGTAGTTCACAACAAAGCACAATTCACATAAGTTCTTATCTCTATGAAAAGTTGGCCCTGAGGGATTTTCAATATTAGCTAACCAAGTATTTTCTCAGAAAATAGTTTCTTGAGTGTAAACAAAGATTGAAGATCCATTTCAACATGGGTCTCTTCCCTTATTTATACCACTATTTCTAACTCCCCAAAAATGAATTCTTGCATTCCTCAAGAAACAGTTACAAAAATTTTCATCTCCCCTTGTGAGAATAAAGAAAAAATTGAAGTGTTGAGAAAAAGACAAAATAGAATATAGTTGACAACAAATTCAGATTTTCTATTTTGTCTTATATATGTGTCCTTATCCCTGATGTATGTTGTCCAGATATACAAATGATCATAAAGAGATAAGACTCTATGGTACACTAGCTCTTCGAGGGTAGCTACATGCATGGCTATGTTGTCATTGAGGGTCTTTCTATCCATTGATAAAATAGTCGTGAATTCCTCAATCATGGTGTGGACCTTGGTAGGTTGTATTAGATGCTACTCGATTAAGTCTATCATTACCCTGGCAGAAGATTCGATGATTTTTCTTCTATGATTTTTGTTTCCCTATATATTCTCGATCAATTCCTCCATTGTTAGATTCTTATCGAGTTCTTCCAAGGGAGGGAGATGCCATTTTTTGGTTAACTCCTGCACCACATTGTGCAGTCGTGAACAAATTTCCATTAAACTAGTTGTTTCCTTGTTGGATTTCTATCTATCTTGTTGGAAACGGTCTAGAGAAGCGAGGTCTATCTTTATTTCCATCCTAGAAGGGTGAGGGAGCTCAACATGTGCATTGGGGTTCTCTACAATCCATTTGTCGACATTGTCCATACCCTCCTTGATAATGTTGAGTTGTGTAATTTTTTCCCCTCACTTTGCCTTGATGATCTTTGATTGTAGTAGTTTTTTTTTGAAACAAGTGTAGGAGGGCATACATATATATGATGTTGTCTTCTAATTTTTCCTTGACCTTCTCTACACTAGCCTTGAAGCTTTGCATATTACCCTCGTCAATCCTTACCCACTAGAGTTTTTCCTCTAGCTCTCTAATCCTCACATCCTTTTCTAGATATTGATGGCATAAATTTTGGACATTGTCTTATGTCATCATCATGAAAGCGGTGCCAGTAGAGGATATGGATATCAGATCCTTATTAACGTTTTCCATCACTAGGGTCATTGTGAGTAATGATATTGGATTACCCCTCATGATCGATACCTTCCTTAATTGTTCTTGTAAAATACTACCTATGGCCTTATCATATGTGAACTTATTTAGATTAGGCACTTCATATGGTATGAACGAGGTACAAAGTCCCAAAACTAGCTCGCTGAATTGAGTATTGTTATTCACACATGTTGTTGATATCTCTGAGATATCGGTGTCCATTGGTGATGTATCATTGTTCCTTTCTTCTACATGTTTCTTTTCCTCAACTTCCTTCTCTGTAGCCTCATTTGTTTTTATTCATGCCGCCTCTTCTATTGCGTCAGCTGTGGCCTTTTCCACTGTTTCCTTTTGTGCAACTTATTTTTGGGAAACTGCCTTCGCCTCTACTTCTACTTTTGTTGTTGTTGATGCATCTGCTTTAACCTTGGCTTTGGAATCACTATTTTTCCTTTTCTTCTCCATTGCATATTCCTTTTTCTTGTGCATATTTTCTTTCTTCCTCCTCTTCTTTCTGTTACTGGATATTATTCTTCTATTGATTTTGATTGCATAGATGTAGTTGCAACTGATGACTTTGTTGTTGCTTATTCTTTTTCTTTCTTCTTGGCTTCCTCGTATGATTTTTATTCATCAACGATTCTCTCGATGGGTTTTCCTCATCTTTTGAAGGTGACTTCATCATAATTTCTCGCACCATAATGTACTTCTTCTTCCTCCTAAACATCAAATGTATATTCTCAAGGCACACCGAGCATGTTAAAGTGTTCTTTGATGACCTTCTTCAGGTCATGTGATCCAAAAAGGATCCATAGAAGACTAAGGATAGCTCAAAACTCACAGAAGCAACTCAGGACACTCAGAATGGCCTCAGCAGACAGAGAAAGGAAAAAAAAATCAAAGTTATCAAAACATAGTGAAAATGACATCGTTGTGAAGAGCGCGTTGCAAGATTTCCAACGGTGCAAATGGCTCGTCAAACAGAGTTACAGATAGAAAGATATTTGCGGTCAATGTTTGGTCAACCTAGCCCACTCAATAGGGGGATGAGTCAACATCCGTACTGCTGATGTCAGTATCAGTACAGATGATGTCAACATCCATACAACATACGTGGCATGTGTAGGAGGTGACATGTGTCATGTTGGAGTCAGCATGGTGATGTGGCAACACCAAAGGATGCCATGTGTCACTCATATTTGGCATTTCTAGGTCATTTCGTGGACCAATAAAATTGCACCACATGGCAGTCCATACAACCATGTGGCAGTCCGTACATTGACGTGGCAGATGAAGTGGCAGGCTAAGTTGGAAGACCGTATGCTGATGTGGTAGGGTGATT
>CBVK0100502728.1:0-10424 GCA_900067695.1 Picea abies | reverse complement strand
TATATATATATATATTGTTTCTAAATATGAATATGAAATTAGTAAGATTTAATTCTAACAACTCATCATGCAGGAATCGTATAGATTGTTATTGATGAGTGAAAGGCTCGAGGAGATATCATATTAATACACATTAAACCAAGATTTGTGGAGGGTTATATTATCCCTTCTGAGTATTGATTTCAAAATCATGGAATGTTGTTCACACGTCGTCGGGCTGGCACGTTCACGAAACCTCCAATCCTTAATTGCTCTTCATCGTACCCGCCACCTTCGCACTTCTAAATATGCAATAAGTACTCTTTACTACTAACAACTCATCATGCATCACCCATAGAGATTGTGATGAAGCCCCCCTACTCCCCTGTAGGGATACACGACCACCCGATCACAGATCTCTGATTCTTGAGTCAAATGACCCTCTGCAACCTTAGTGGTCTCCTTCTGTATCTTAACACAGGCCCTTTCGGCTCCCTGGTGTAGGTCTTATGGTACCCGCAACCTTCCCCTTTTCTCTCCTACGAAATCTCAGAGTACTGGGCATTAGCTCTTTTGTTGATAAGCCCCTCCTTGATGTGACCTTGGGTGATGACCTCATGTGACCATGTGATTGCGGGCGCAGCCAAAGGTGCCTTGATATAAAACTATTTTTCAGCCCATAATTCTCCTTGAGCCTCCACGTGTCCTCTTACCAAAACCACGATCTTGATTGCGTCCTACCCTCAATGTTTTAAAGTTCACGCAATTCCTATCCCCGCAATGCTACGGGACCATCGATCTCCCAATATTGACGGTGTTGTCTGAACTGACGGTTCAGATCTTCCCTTTCCAAATCTACTAACCAGATTTTCCCCTCCTAAATCAACGGATGTGATCTCCTTCGTGATTTCAGACTTCAGAATTTTCAAGTCTCAAACCCTGCTTTCCTCCGTATGTCAATCTTCTAGAGTTAACAATCTGCGGACACCTGTCCTCCTCAATCAACGACCCTGCTTCTACTTTGGTTGTTTGACCTTTCAACTAGATCAACGGTCCTGCGACCCCTCTCTCTCGATCAATGGTCGATATCTCCTTCGGGTCTCTGGACTTATGAGATCTCAAATCTCAAACTTCACTTCCCCTTGAAGTACACAAGATTCTGTTATGCATCCTACTGAATCGGACGGTTGAGGCTTACTTCGGGACTTTACCCAGAGTTCACAGATATATGCCACGTCTCTTTTGATTTGGCGGTCCAGATTCACTTCGGACGATCTGACGCTTGAGATTCACTTTGGACGATCTAACGGCTGAGATCTACTTTAGATGATCGAACAATTGAGGTTTACCTCGTCTCTTCGGCTCTCGGAGATTCAGGAGTTTCAACTCTCAACTAAAACTCACGAAGTGATTTCCCTGGAGTCTATGATCTGTCACCATGTGTCCCTCTGGATCAGACGGTCCAGATCTCCTTCGTCTCTTCGGGGTTTGGGAATCTCAAATGAAACCCCAATGTAATTTACCTAGTGCTCATGATCTGTTGACAAGTGTCCACTCACATATCAACGACTCTCGACTCTTTGACTATTCACGCTTCGGGAGTTTCAAGTATCAACTGAAAAACTCTCGAATAGATTTCCCGAATTTGTTGGTCTGTTAACACGTATCTCCTGGCGATTAATGGTCAGGATCCTACTTCGACTATTTCACCCCCTCTTCGTCCACAAACTTCTGGAGCTATGGATCTTGTTCCACTTGTCTTCCTTGACGATGGATGGTCCCAAACTACTTCGGGACTTTGGAACTTTGGTGAGTTCTCTCTCCCGTGTGTGCGAAGCTCTAAGGCTCATGCACCTTGCTCTGATCAGACGGTTGTTGATCCTTTGCACTGTGATCCAACAACCACTATTGCTCCTCCTCCCGAGCTTCTGATTTCTTCCGACTTAGAATATTTTTCGGTCTTCAAAGGTCTCGACCTTTGCTCCTCCTACAAGTCCAACTCTTGAATCTCGTCAACACTTAGGAAAAGTGTTGTCCCTTATGAGCTTGATCCTTAAAGGATTTTGACTTCCCATGCACTCCTTACGTTTGGGGATTTTGATAACTCAATTCAAAGGATTTCTTGAAAAGAAATTCTTCTTGCCCTCCTGGCGTTCCTATGTTCTGGTTCTTCGATGCTTAGTCGTTCCTTGACATTGTGCACTCCTTGCACCTGGTCTAAGTTTCCTCTTCTCTCTCTATGAACTCTTCTAATTCAATCTGAGACTTAGTCGATGCACTCCTTGTGTTCGAGATGCACATCTTGCATACGAGTTTCAGAAGAGAAACAATTGAAACTTATCCACTTTTGTCACGAACTCATACGATCAACTTCTCGAACAATCATACATGAATGAAAATGAACTAAATCACATACATAGAATGTAACATTCATTCAATCACACAATAAAATGAACACAGTCCAAGATTTGGGGTAATTCTGTCGTTTCTATTCATTCATGAAACAAATTACATAATCTTGCAGTTCTTCCCTGCATCTTTCTTCTACTCTATTCTGTTTTACTCTCTCTATCTTCCTATCTCATAATACTTTTACAATACAAAAATAAACTATATAAGGACTGGCTCCACGAGCTCTCTCATCCTGTCTTCAACCTATCCTGTCAATTCATAGCGGTTACCTACTTTGTTCTATTATAATAACTAACAGTTATTTCCAGATAAGAGTCAACACTCTATATCTGCAACTCCTTAGAGTCCTATACGACTTTACAAACACGACATATTTAAAAATGTTGTTTACAAAATATTTCAACAACTCGATTTACTTCTGAATTAAATGTTGAGATGTCATGTCCTTGCCTCCACGCTTGCGTCTTTGACTTTGAAGGCTATGCTCCTGCATCATATTGTCATTAATGAGCGAAATGATCGAGGAGATTTCCCATTCATAAGCATTGAACCAATATTTGCAAAGGGTTATATTATCGCCTCCAACTGTTCATTTCAACCATCCTTTGGAGAAAACGAACATTCTCATAAACCTATGGCATCAACTCGAAAATAGTTCTGTGGAGATACATTGAACATATTTGGGCGCGAGGACCAGAACTTCCAGTGGTCCAGGGCATATTCTTATTACTCATACCCTGTCGCCCATAAAGAAGTAATTTGGACCTCTGGGATTGCTCATGTAGGCTGTGTCCCTGAAGTTTTTGACTGTAAGGAGATGGTCTCTTGATGCGCCAATAAATATATTTCAAGCCAAAGAATTATTCCACTGCGGGACCACTCATTTGTTTCTTTGTCACCTCAGGTCTTCCGCCATATGTTAAGATTTTTAGAGCCAACATTGACGTTCAAAGAAGAATATTCCAAGCAATTCCTAAGAAAGCATAATAATAGGTTGGACCTCTTGCCCGAGTTCCTGGAAGACCCGATGGCAGTTCCTGAAGATATCACAAGCTTGCAAGTTAGGTCATTTAGAAATCCATTCCGAAAAATTGTCTGGTTGTTTACAAGAATAACGAGACATGAGTCCACAACAACTATTTCTCGCATGGCTCTTTATATTTTGTATTTCACAGTCAAGGAACAAGCCATTTTTGGTTGGGGATGTTAGAATATAGAAGATTGTGTGCTCGTTTTACCATTGACGATACCCTCGTCACCCAACCATAGACCGAAGCCACCCTCAGAGCACCTTAACCTTGACTGAGAATTACTTCGGAAGCAAACCCTAGGCTAGATATCCAAACATGGTGTAGCGCATCTTCCTCCAAGGATAACGCACCAACAATAGCTGATCAGATAGTCCAAACCCTAGCCAAGAGATAGTCCAAGCCAATACTGAAACTGGTTGCTGTAGTAGTTGCACCTGCAACTCTCCTCCACACGTGCACACCAAACTGGGGACTGCAGTGCGCACCAGTTGCTCTCTGCAATTCTGATATATGTCAAATGAGAACTGGTGCCCTGTATTTATAGTGGTTCTGCCAGATTTGCTGGGGCCGAATTCTCCTTCTGGATATGTGTCTGTTCAGTATATTATTATTATTTCTGGTTGACTTCTTCTCTTGGAGGATAATAACCTAATATTAATTTTCTTCTTGAGCCGACAAGACTTCTAAGGTTATTAGCCAACTCATTAGGGTTTTCTCTTTCTTTCCGGAGTCTGCTATTCTCGTCAAGTTTACACATGGAGGTAAATACCTCCCGTAGTGACCATAATATTAACACTCCCTCCTAGCTAGGGAGGTATTACAAGTAATGGTCTTGAGCACAAAAACATACCATTTACCTGGTAGCATCAATATAGTCGTCTAGACTATCTCATGACTAGATTATGAGCGTCGCCGTCACCATCAACTGCATCATCTCTCGAAACCATACTTCATCTGAGTAATTAGACATGATGTTGGATAAGTCACTCACACCATAGAATGATACAAGAGCCATTCTTATAATCTAGAAGAGTAAATGCTATGAACCATTTTTCATCTGGAAAGTCTTTGTTCATCATTTGTCTGGATGATGATGATCTCCAATAAACTGTTGATAGTCTTCAAGGCAATTAGAATAAAAATAGAATACAACTGTGCCTATCCAATAGTAACACATAACTACAATCTAGTGGTACACTACCACACCAAGTAACACGCAAGTACTTGATCAACAACATATAGTCACGAACAGTGGAACATATCCACCACAATAGTCTTCATCTACTGTCATATAGTCTTCATAACAAACATCTGATAGCAACCTGCACAGAAACAATGTTATGATATAAATTGAATTATATGGGCCAATCTTTCACTCATATCTGTGAGCTCTAAAATAATATATGCCTCATGAACAAAATAATGAGATATCTGGACTATTCTTCTCAAGCAAGGAAGAGTAATTGTCCTGTCTTCTGAACCTGGACCATTCCCCACCCTGGGCCATTCTTCCTACACTAATCAAAGTGCACCCTGGAGATAATGTTTAACCCTAAGGAATGTTGAGCCTGGACCATTCCCCACCCTGGGCCATTCCTCCTACACTAATCGAATGTATAAACCCTAAGGAATGTTTGTCCCTGATTGTTGAACCAGGACCATTCCTCCTACACAAATCAAAGTGCACCCTAGAGAGAATGTATAAACCCTAAGGAATGACTGTTCGGACCATTTCCTCTGTTAACCACAAGAGGAAAAGAATTTCCTGTATCAACCTCCAAAACAAACCATTCCTCATGTTAACCACAATGAGAAATCATTGTCCAGCAAGGCGGGCCAGTCTTCTTGAGTAACCCTCAAGAAGAGAGACTGCCCTAGACCACTCCCCATGTTAACCACAATGGGAAGTCGTTGTCTATGATACATCAGCGATCAGACTACTTCCCATGTTAACCACAATGGGAAGTGATTGTCCGTCAGAAGTCTCAATCCACTTTCTGAACAAGAAAACATCTGTCCAAGATGGACTATTTTTCAAATTTAAAGATGAATGTCTTCAATAATGTTTTTAGTGCTCCCTCCTAACTTGGAGAGTCATTTATTCCTTTTTCAATAAGAAGGAATTTGTTTCCACGATCTCTAGCTTGAGTACGCAAACTCTTTTATCTTGGATAGAAGTTTTTACCAAAATGTCTACTTATCTGCTCATCTGTGGAGATATGTATTTGAAACTCATTTTCTCCTTTCTGGACTTCATCTTGGATAATGTAATGCTTGATTTCAAATGTACTTTAGTCTGGAACATTGTGAAGGATTCATGTAGATCTGAACAATAGAGTATATCATAGTTTGAACACTGGAACATATCTATGTGGCACTTATTCTGTCATCATGAGATCTGATCTACTGAGTAGTCATCTTGATGTTATAGGAAATCTTCACCACGCTTCTGCTGTGCACTGGAGGTTCTTCCACCAAGTTATCTTCTTCTATCTACATACAAGGGTCTCTTTCTAGTATGCCTCAAAGTCTTGAGATTGCTCTTCATACGCTCTTTATTCAATTTCTTTGGAGAACATTCTTTGCATTCATTTGATGTAGAAATCCAACTCATGGATGTTGCGGATGATATAATGACTCATGTAGAGATAAGCCTGGTTTACTGGAACAAGTAATCACCATAGTCTTCTCCCTCCATCTGGGATAATCTCTAGTTCTAGGTCTCGCAATGTTTTCATTTATAATTCTTCCATACACTTGTTCTTTTATCATGACTTTCAGTTCTTCTGCTTGATTTCTTTTAGTGAGTTCATATCAGGTTGGTAATCTTGCGATTCTTGATGCAATGACTAGTTGTTCTGATTTCTCTTTCTTTCTTGGAATTGTCATGTTCTTCTTCATTTTTTTATTTAGTTCTTGGGTTCATGGAGTTTCTTATAGATTCCATGCCCTAGAGATTCCACGTCTTCCTTTCATCATAGGATCACAGATCTAGATGGACAACCAGGAATAGTTTAAGGCTTCTCTTCGAAGAAGTCTTCTCTTGCGGTTGAACTGAACACATACTCTCTTTCATGGCTGCTACCATGGATATATATATATTTCATCATCTTTAATGGATCATAGGATTAGCTCCCTCATAACCCTTGCTTCATGTAAGAGTGCATATAATCGGCTCCCTCCGTCTAACAGAGTCCACGCTTCCATCTACATCCTTATTTTCTTTTGCAATATATAATTGGCTCTCTTGTCTAACAGAGTCCATGCTTCCGTCTTGTTGTTTTCTACAGAACGTCATAAGTCTTTTTCCAATTTCCTCTCGATTGTTGACTTCTTTCTGTCTTTGCTTCTTCTAAGTCTTTTCATGATTGATTCAACTTATCTTGCAATAGCTTCCACATGATTTGTATTTCATCCTTTAATGTGTATTATCTAATGATATCCATTTTCATATTGTTGTTCTTCCATAGGTATAGTTCTTCTTGGAACACATTATTTTCCAAGAGATAGATATACAAGATATGTATAGAGACGATGCAAGCAAGATATGTACAGAAAAATAAGAAGAGTGTTGTTACCTTTTAGAAGAAGAAGTCTCTTCCATCCTACTTAGCCTTCTTTGTAAGTTCCGTTTCTTCGACAATCGATGCTTCGTGTTTCTCCATCCTTTTCTTTAGCTTGGGACAATGATTCTTGTAGTGACCATACTTTTGAAAGTTGAAGCATTGCACTTCTGAAATGTATTTTTCCTGATTTGGCTTCCTCCTTGAACCAAACTTCCTTTTGTTCCTGAAGTTCTTGAATCTTGTTGTGAAAGCTTGATCGTCGTACTTCTTTTGGGGTTTCTCCTTTGCATTGATCCTTGATTCTTCTTGAGCACAGCAAGTCCAAAGTTCTTCAAATGTCAGATACTCCTTCCTTGTGTTCATGCTTGCGGAAAATGCATCCCATGTCTTGGGNNNNCATTGAGTACTATGTTCACCAATTCCTTTTCTGAAGTGATCTCTTCAATAACTTTTATTTGATCTCTTAACTGGGGGATCCTTACAAAGTATGATGTTATGTTTTCGTCATCATTCATCTTCATGTTACGGAGCTCATTTTCCAGACTCATAACTTGTCCAATGTTTCTGACTGAGAAGAGATTTGTTAGGGCATCGTACATCTTCTTCGATGAGTCAAGATGGGAGATGCAAGGTATCAAGTGGTATTTTATAGAATCCACTATGATACTCATGGCATTGATGTCAACATCTTTGAACTTCTCCATGGCTGCAACATTTTGCGGTTCCTTCTCTTTTCCTTCTTCAAGCTCTAGCTTCACGATCTTTCCTTTCACGATATCCAACACTTTTTTCTTGGCAAGGATGAGGTCAATCCTTGTCTTCCACGCTCTAAAGTTAGAGGCTCCATCTAACTTGTTCCCAGACTTCATAGAGTTTAGTCATGGCTTGCTTGACTTGGTCAAACCCTAGATTTGACCAGAAATTCAAACTTCACGTCTTGGCTTGCTGAGAGTATCAGGAGATGCGCTAGGCTAGGGTGCACTGATCTGTTCGGAGATTAGGTCAATCTCTTCAATTAAGGTACATCAACGAGAGGATTAGGGTTTCTGCAACTGCTCTTGCTAGTAACCGTAGCGACAGTGTCTTGGAAGTTGCTTCTGCTAGTAACCCTAGCGGCAGTTCCTCAGCGAGCTTCAATATCCTAGCGGTTATGTTTCCTTCCAGCATTTAGACTGATTGAAGGAGGTGTGGGACCATAACTTGTTAGAATATAGAAGATTGTGTGCTCGTTTTACCATTGACGATACCCTCGTCACCCAACCATAGGCCGAAGCCACCCTCCAAGAACCTTAACCTTAACTGAGAATTATTCCAGAAGCAAACCCTAGGCTAGATAGCTAAACAAGGTGTAGTGCATCTTCCTCCAAGGATAACGCACCAACAATAGTTGATCAGATAGTCCAAACCCTAGCCAAGAGATATTCCAAGCCAATAGTGAAACTGGTTGCTGTAGCAGCTGCACCTGCAACTCTCCTCCACACGTGCGCACCAAACTGGGGATTGCAGTGCACACCAGTTGCTCCCTGCAATTATGAGATATGTCAAATGAGAACTGGTGCCCTGTATTTATAGTGGTTCTGCAAGATTTGCTGGGGCTGACTTCTCCTTCTGGATATGTGTATGTTCAGTATATTATTATTATTTCTGGCTGACTTCTTCTCTTGGAGGATAATAACCTAATATTAATTTTCTTCTTGAGCCAACAAGACTTCAAGGGTTATTAGCCAACTCATTAGGGTTTTCTCTTTCTTTCCGGAGTCTTCTATTCTCATCAAGTTTACACATGGAGGTAAATACCTCCCGCAACTACCATAATATTAACAAGGGAAAGCTAATTTTCCATGAAATTTGTTCCCAATTGTCAAGCTTCAAAAAGAATAATTTTTTTTATATGTCATCCTACTTTGTTTTTGCGATAGCGCATTGCTGCCAGTTTCCAAAACTGTCTCTGTCTAAGAAGGTAAACTGGGAATTCAACCCAGTAATGTTCTGGTACCAAGATTTGTGGAAGCACAAGGACTCCCACTGTTTTTATGAGGTTTTTAATGGCTTTGTGTCTGTTTTCAAAGTTTTGTTGTTAGGAGAAGATGCTCCCTACATATCTGACCAAGAAACCAGGTTTTTGGACAGGAAGGGGGCACTTGAACATATGGATAATTACACTGTCATAAGGATTTTTGGCTCCAGGGAAAAACCTTCTCTCCTTCCATGTCACATTACAAACAGAATGTTTATTACAGAAATAACAAAGCAATACAACTACTAGTTGCATCTATTCCAAGAGAAGAGAAAAAAAAGTTCATTCCTTTTCCTTGGAAAGTCAGGGAATTCATGTTGAGGAACGTCAACAAAATTGACGAATTCGCAGCCCATTTCAACAACTTGAACCTAAGATATGTTGAAATCCTAAGAGGGTTTGACTCTAATAAAAAAAAATTACAAAATTTACAATTCTTTTTTCAAAAAACATCTGACAGAAAACAGAGACACCGACAACAACACTCATGCTTCTAATGTCAACGACCTAGAAACACTACAAAACACCACTAAATTGTACAAGCAACAGGGAAAAGGCCCCAGTGAGAAGAGTGTTCAATTGATGGATAACACTCCCAAAAGTACGACATCTCGGAGTATCGCTCCAATGACCCACCACCACAACAAAGAAACTCATAATTCTTCAAATGAAGGAGGAGATAATGACCCTCCCCACCCTAAAATTGATAGTTCTCACAAGCTTCTCATGGAAAAGAAGAGAAAAAAAATTGTGGGATAGGCGGAAGAGCCCGAAATTAAGAGTGAGAACGTGGAACTTGAGCATGATCAACATAGTTGTCCAATGGACATAGCTGATACCAAAAAGTTTGACAAAGATGAATCCTTCGTGTTCCAGAGCGTTGTTTTTGACAACCAGTCCAAAAAATTAATTATTGAAAAAAAGATGTAAAAAATCAGAAAGGAAAATCTCGTTCAGAGGTTAACCTTGAGAACATGCAGTCGTCCCAAATCTGTCGACTTCACATAGCGACCGTAGATGCTCTTGATGATTCCATTGGAGGCATTGAGGTTGAGAATGCCATATTGAAGGACCGGGTCAAGGAATTGGAAGAAGCTTTGATTCTTATGCCATTTCTTTCCAGTCCTTTAGCAATAGCCATGCCTGCCACCCCTGCATCCAAGTTAAAAGGATCCTCCAACCTCCTCGCATCGTGTAGATCATATGTGAAGAATAATAACAAGAAAAGAATGGAACTGATTGTTGAGGCGTGGGAAACATCACAAACCATGACTTCCATTGGAACGAGGGCACATAATTTGCTCGAACATTTGTAGGTGGATTTAAAAGATGAAGAAAATTTCTATTTATAAACGGTCCTTCCTTTTGGCACCATTGTCAACAACATGACAGAAACGAGTGTTCTAGGATAAATCCGTA
>CBVK0100502726.1:0-10427 GCA_900067695.1 Picea abies | reverse complement strand
GAAAGTTTGGAACCCGAAAAACTGTCGAAAAACTACCAAGGTGGAAAATTGTTTTTCAAGCCAGTGGAATAGGTGGGTGGCCACCGATATCCACTTGAATCAAGCAACCTCAATGAATGATTAATTTGTGATCATTTATCTCAAGGGAAAGTGAAGAGTCACTCAAGGGAGACCAAGGGTTAGAGGATTTACACATTAAAATTGCATAAAGGAAACACTTGAGGGAGAGAGGGTGCACAATTTGAGGAGAGGAGAGAGGGAAGATGAAGAACCACAAATCCCAAGAGAGATTGAGATTGGAGGAAAGAGGGTAGCAACAAGGAGGATATGAATGCATCCATAGGAGAGGATTGACATGCATCCCTAGGTAAATTTCAACATTTATATCAGTTTGTATAGTGCATATTTGTGAAGGTAGTACATCATTTCATGTTGGTTGTACAACAAGAGGGAGGAACGGAAATCAAGGCAATCATTCAAGAGTAGTTTGGCATGATTTCCAAACAATCTTGCTGTGAGAAATCTGTACAACAGAGGTCTATGCATAACAACAATTCTCAGGCATGATTTTCGAGGAATATTTAGAGTTGGAGCTGGTTGTACTGGGTCGTACAACTCGTACAACAAATGCACATTGTCCAAGACAGTTTTTGACATTGTTTTCAAGATGAATATTGTGCAAGGAGGCTAAGATAAGTTATGTATTTAATTTTGATATTAATGTTGTTGTAAACTCATAAATATTTCCTACATCTCAATAATAAAATCTCCTTGAATTGGTTTTCCCAAGTTGGTTTTTTCCAGGGGCATTGGCCATAAATTAATAGTGTCATATGGAGTGATTTTCCTGTTGTTAATTATTATTTCCATTGTTATTTTAGTTTCATATCTCTGTCATTTAGTATTTATGCTCATAAAGTGTAGCTTAGTGTTGAGTTTATTTCTTTACTATTGAAGCTTTGTAGGAGTTTGAAATCTATTTATGACTTAGTGTATATCTGAGCTGTAATTTCTAACATTATGGAGAGGAATCGATCAAATCCCTAAGGGATGGATTTGTATCCTCAAAAAAATCAAAAAACCAAAATGCATCCCTAAATTACACAACAATATGCTAAATTATCTAATTTGTTACATTACATGTCAAACATTATTTCCCCATAAACACACTTCTATAACTATGACAACCTTAGGAAAATAATCAAATTACAAAATTCTATAACATATAGGAAACCAACTTCCTCTCATAAATTCCTAAGACCTTCTAGAGGTCAATTACTGAGTTGACTTCGAAAGATGCTCCTGCATCAAATGTTTACAACTAGGATATAGCAATATCAGCAGTAGTGTATCCTTCATTTGGAACACTAATTTACAACTGGATAGGGTTGAGTAAAAGTGAAGCTCACTTTGTAAATGTGTCTTGCATGAGGAAACCAACAAGGGCATTCTGTGTTTTGACAATGGTCCTAATATTGACCCTAAATGGGAGATATATATGTATGAGCATCAATGAGGTTACCAAGTTGGTTTTAGAAGCACTATTGAATGTTAGCATATATAATCCCATCTCATAGTCAAAATTTTAAGGTTTATAGGGAGAATTCCCTATTTGTGATGCTTCAAAATGGGGAATAAGGGACTTCAAGGGATTCTTTATTGTTTGGATTTAGTGGCTTCAATAACAAAGAAAAATATGGATAGAACAATGATTGACTTAGCCTCAAATGAAAAATGTATATCAAATTAAAGCTAGAATGACTTTACCACAAAGACAAGAATATATTAGATTGAAACCAAAATTGACTCAACCCCAAAAGAGATGAATTTTTTCACTTAAACTAGTTTTAGGTGCTATTTATCTTCCTCTTCAAGAGCTAGTTCTCAACACAGGAAGGCTCCTCCTTCTTCTATTTTGGTGGGATATGTGTATAAAAGGTGTCCACAAGTCAAATGCAGGCTCCAATACAATGGGATCCTCCTCAATGTGTCAACTATTTCTTGGTGCAGGTACCTCCTCACACTAGTTCAATGGGTTTTTTTTTCAAAAGAGGTCCACTAGTCTACTTCAAAAGGTTTATTATTGTGTGAGGCTCAGAGTGTTTGTTATATGTCAATATAACATCTATATGTTATATGTTAACATACAACATGCTATATGATTTTTTTTATTTTTTATTTTATTAATTGTTTATTTCTTTTTAGAAAACAAATAAGGCCCAAAATGAGGCCTTGAGTGGAGAAAGTGAATGCCATGAACGATATCATGAACCATGGTATAGGATTTACAAGTGAAACTTTTAGTGATAATAGTTTTATGTGATAAAGTGTGGTTTGAGTTTATGAAAACTATGGATATAGGCCATAATCCATTACTATTGAGCTCAGTGGTCATGCACATGACCCTTAACCACATTACTATCCCTATAGAAGGAATGTGTTTTAAATTTTCAAGAACTCAAAATAATGAATATGGTTTATGTGGCCAAAGTATTTGATCGATACATGTAGTGAAGATCATCGTATATAAAATATTAAATTTGTATTTATGCATCTTAACTCACAAAACAAATTCTTCTAGTATTCAACCTTGACTAGGGGTATATGTTTTTCCAGTCACCAAAAACTTGAACATGGGTCCAACTACAATAAGTGGATATTTTATGTATTTTTTCTAGCCTATAAAAGAAAAATATGTCTCTAAGGGGATTTGGGATTTGTGTTGGAAATGTGTTATATTATTTTCACGGTTATCTCTATGAGGTGTTTGTATGAATAAAGTGTGATAAGGGGGTGGAAATGGAGGTTGGACAAGCCCCCCCTTCTTAGGGGTTTAGGGGTAGATCCCCCCAAAACAAATTATGTTGTTTTTGGTTAGTTTTTTAGCATGTTTCAACTAATGGTGTTTTGTCCCATTGTAATCTATTTCTGGTTAAGGGATTAGGGTTATAATCTAATTTAGGAAGTTAGGGTTTTGCATGTTGTGGAATACTTAAGATATTTTATTGTGTATAGTCAAGTTAATGAATAATAAAGAGGTGCAACTCTAAGTTTTGTTGGTTTTATTGGTTAAGGTTTTCCAAAGTAAATATCTATGTACTATGGATATGTCATTGTTGTTCTTCCTAGTATTTTTCTTAAGAATTCGTATGTATCATATCACTTCAAAGATTTACAATTTGAACCTTGGTTGGTGGAATATTAACTCACGTTATTTGACAACTAACCAAGCCTTGTTTTACCAAACCCATGGATTTGAAATGGAACCTATAAATTTATCCCTTAATCCATGATTTTAGGTCTCAAAACTCATGTACTAGAGCCTCAAACAATAATATATTCCCTGCAGTTAGAATATTTTCCCTACAAGAGGATTTAGGTCCCAAATTCAATGATTAATTTCAAAAAGGATGGTTATTGTGACCTAAGCCATGGATTGGGCCAAAAACCATGGATTTATCCCTTAATCCATGATTTTGGGACTCATAGGCCATGAACCAAGCCTTGGACCATTGTACAAACTCTACATGTGTAATTTTTACCTACGAGAGGAAGATGTACCAAATTTCAAGGACCAAGTGCAATGTGAATATTCCTTGTGGCCAAACCCATGGTTTGAAGTTGAAAATCAAGAATGTATTCCTTAATCCTTACTTTTGGGTTCAAATGCCATGCATAGGGCCTAAAAACGTGATATATGCCCTGTAAGTGGAATCCTTTCGACACAAGAGAATTTGGGGACACATTTCAAGGAATGGGAACAATAGTGATGGTTATTATGTTAGTAACAATGGTATGGGGCAACAAACAATATTGGATTAAGCCCCTAATCCATGATTTTTGGGCTTAGAGGCCATATTGGGGCTCCACCTCAAAACAAGTGGAGTTTTTCTATGTGGTATATTTATTTTTCGTACTAATATATTGTGTATAATTTTATTTATTTATTTATTTATTGTTTTATTTTAATTTTTTTTTGTGTGTGTGTGTTTCCTACTTTCACTTCTATTATATATTGTACTTAGGATTCATGGATTATTTTGTATTACTTGATGTCTTACACTTTTGTATTTAGAAGACTATGTGGACATGAGTTAGTGGAGATGAGCCATAATGTTCCCTTAAATGGTACATATATTAATGATGTGGCATGTGCTTCACCTTTAGTGATACATGATGTTGATTTATCTGATCCATTTATTTGAGCAACTTGGTTATTGTTATATCTGTATTTTTTTAATGATATTCTATGGACATCCTTGGTTACTCTTGTATTGGTTTTTTGATGCCAACAACTCATTCCAAGGACATGAATTTTGGCACTGAACTCAAAATTAAGTTATTGATGGCTTATTGGAAATCTTAGAGAGAGGAGAGAAAGATCCATAGGGGGTTTTAACTTTTTCCATATAAATTTAGGTCCAAATACCTACATGGAAAGCATGAAAATCACCTAGAAATTCCCCTCTCCTAGCTAGTGATGGGGTCTTATCTCTTAATCAAATATACTAGCTTCCTATTGACACTACTATATTTGGGGTTAAAGTTCTTCAAAATAAATTGATTAGGTGGGTTAGTATTTAATGCCCACATTCAACACAATTATGTTCATTATGGAGAAAAAAAAATCAATGATTGAACCATTTTTTCATTGGATGTATAAATAAAAAAATATTAAAATTGATCGCAACTTTAATCAATTTCTATTACATATATTTATCAAAGTTATCTTGAAACATAATCCTCAATATAATCTAACTCGTCGAGATTAGAATCCATGTCCAACCCTCCCAAATCATTAAAATAAGTATATATAGTCATATCTAGGATGTCTTCCATATCACCATTGAGACTAAATTGAACCCCATCATCTTTGTCAACATGATGATTATTTGAGGGCTCATTGTCCAAACAGTCTACTTCTTAAAGTCCCTCATATGATGCTTCTTCAAGATCCCAATCTTCTTCTGCAACATTTTCTTCATGCTCCAATACACCTTCATCCACCATATATTTATCATGATCCCCATCATCTTCCTACTCTAGAATATCTTAAGTACATACTTTATAGGCCTTCCTCTTGGATCATATATGGTAACAAATGACTAGCCTAGTCTATGAACTAGTGAATAAAATGCCTACTCATATTAGGTAGGAAGGGAATATGGCTCTATACTTGACTTGTGATTGGCAGTATTAATTACTATAAAACCATTTCCATGGTCAATAAAATATATTTCAATACCTAGCAAACAATATATACCATTGGACCTCAAAGAGAAAAGATTTGAAGGATTTAAAGTCAAACTCTGATATATCTTCCAAATAGCCATAACATCTAAGATCATATGTGACTGAGTGTTTGTCACTCTTACGAGATATATTAGTCACTTGGAAACTTGTGTTTATTCCACAATATAAGGTTTTCTTATTATCATCCAAACATTTGATGTGATATTTACAACGAACAAAGCACATTTCTTCATAATGCTTACCTACATCACATATGTTAAGAATGCATGGTCAAGTCATCATTATAGGGAAAATCAATGAGAAAAAAAATCAGGGAAAATGATAACACATTCATTTTTATCTTTTGCACCAAAATCTAAATCAATTTCCTTGTACATAACATGGGATCCTTGTCCAATAACACTTGTCAAATAAATTCAAACACCCCACTCCATGACATCTTACCATTAGCTTCTTCACATCATTCTATCCATACCTTCATGTAATCAAATATTATTTGCAATGTAAATATGTATTGCATCCCATTTTTCACCTTTTGAAAGAAATTATAATTAAATTTAAGTAACGAACATTACAATAATTCATTTATGAAGATATATACAAAGACTTCAGCACCCACCTTTAATTTTATTCTCAACCCCTTTTCCAAGAAATACCTCCCCTCAAATTTTTCGGTGTATTTGTCATCCCATATGTGAGGAGAATCAACATATAATCCATATTTCCCTTGGGATGTAATATATGTCTAAAAAATGCATTCAAATTCCTCTCCACCAACCACATTGGTTGTGTGTGAATAGGTCCACATATTTCAATCTCCTCAACCAAGTGAATGAGTGTTGATGTGTTTTCTTGTCACCCATCAACTAGAGTGATTTTGATTCATACTTAATCAATTGGAGACCAAATTTTAAAATTTGGAAAGTTCCACTTGATTGTCACCTACTAATCATGAAGACACGACAAGTATTTAAGAATTAGGAATCAGTTTTAATGCCACAATTCTTATTCACACAAGGAAAAAGGGGATGGTTTCTCTTTTGAAAAGAGAAGAAATAAAAATAATACCAAAAATAAGAAAATTTGTTGTGACTATCCACTCATTGGATATTCCTATGTGTTAGTTTCGTCCATCATTTTACAAAATAAAAAACGGAGGTCATATGCCCAAGATATTGCCAATTTTCTCACATCTTCTGCATTTTCGCAACATATGCCCAAGATATTGCCAATTTTCTCACATCTTCTGCATTTTCGCAAACTCCATTTTTCCCTCCGCATTCCTCAAATCATACCCCTTAACTCCCCAACACTTAGTCATTTTCATAATTTTCCTTATTTCTCTGCATTTTATTATTTTCATTTCTCTCCATTTTATTTCTCCACATTTTATTATTTTTATATTGAGTTTTATTATTTTTATACCAACCGCGCTTTACTATTTTCCACTTTCCCCTATTTCTCTACAAGCTACTTTTATTATTTTTATTTATCCTCCCTTATTTCTTCTCTGCCTTTTCCAAAACCCCACACTTGCATACCCACAAACCCTATTAAGCTATTTCTTCTTCACATTGTCCAAACCCTCACACCCTCATACCCACAAACCTTATTAAGTTTTACTAAGTTTTACATGTGGATATGGAGTCACATGCACCCTCTATTTATCCACAAGCTATTTTTATTATTTTTATTACCCTCCCTTATTTATTCTTTGCATTGTCCAAACCCCTGCACCCTAAAGTTATTTTTATTAATTTTATTTATCCTCCCCTATTTCTTCTCGACATTTTCCAAACCCTTTCACCTACATACCCACAAACCCTATTAAGTTTTACTAATTTTTACATGCATATGTGGAATCACTTGCATCCCCACATTCTACATCCCAAAAAAAACCGCACCTACATACTCACATCCCTGCATTGACCAAGTACCTGCATCCCCGCAAACCCCCACTAACCAAGTACTAGCATCCCCGCATACCATCATTTTCGGGTCACTCAAATTGCACCCACATGATTTAGAGTTTTATTGAGTTTTACTACGTTTTACACTTATTTTATTTCCCATGTCCTCTTCTCTGCATATCCTCCTCCTCACATGCATTATCCTTAACACTTAGAACTATGCATTCTCATATCCTAAGTTTCTCCCCNNNCCCCCCCTCATTTTTTCTTTGGCACACCTATATCTAAGTGACACTTGGAATGTATGGGTTGGATAGAGATAACTTGGCATGATGATTGGGTGGTGGGGTGGCTACCAAAAAATAGACTATGCACAAGCTACACAACGTTCCATGGATTTCTCTCTACTTCACACACAAATAATATGGAGATGCCACATATTTATAAATATGTTATGAGTTCCCTCCCACAATTCATGTGGGATCAATAAGGCAGTCGTACTTTTTTATCTCGATGTCCAAATTGGGAAAATAAGAGCTCATTGGAAATCTAGAGCTATGAAGAATAACCTGGAAATGGTTTTCATGGTTGAAATGATAGTTATCATTCCCTGAAAATCAAAATATTGTTTTGAATATTTCTAGCTTGGTAGTAAATTATTTTTTGAAAATGGTTTATTAAAATAAAATGCGTGAATGCCTAAAGTGGGTCCCATTTGGAGGGCACAAATATCTAAGTTCACATTTACAAAGGGAATTTACTATTCATAGATATTTTCATAATTGTAACATCATTACATGACTATATTCAAGAGTGGTTGAGTGGTGTGTTAAAAGAAATCGTTAACCCACTATAATATTGAATATAGAAGAAACATCTATGATGATTTTGCTAGGCATGCTCCTTCTTCTATAAAGAACGCAAAAGAGTCACAAAGGGTTCTTCTTTGCTTCCATTTTTGTGAGTAAAATCTTGTCTGAAGAAACTCTCTTATTTATTTTCTTTCCCAGATTGCAAATCATCCAGTCTCATTATTCAAGTATTGTTGTGTGTGAGACTGATTTCTAACTGTGTTCTTTTGTCTTCCAGGTTGTCTCTTCCTGATATATGATCCACGAGAGATTCATCCCATCCCACTAGGGTAAATACATTTCCTATTTCTCATTTAATTATATGGAATATTGTGTAGTGCCAAGTTGTTGCACACATTTTATTTGATATTGAATAGCCAATTTGTACTTATTTTTGAAATCCCATAGAGAGATATCTTGGGGTTCATGACTTTTGTGGTTTCAAACTTATATTTAAGCATGAAATATCGAGAGTGAGTTTCATTTACATACCTATGATATGAAAGTTGTTAAACGATTTAAATTTATTTAAAAGGACCATCTTTGTTGCTCTTTGTTTTGTTCATTTTGCTTCAGACATATTGTTGTGTCTTGCCATGATATGGAGATGGATATGATACAATGTTATGATTTTTTTTCTTTCCTTATGATTTAAAAATTCTTTATTTTTCAAATTGTTCTCTATTTGCTCCACTATCAAGAATTAGTGTGATGAATGATAAATCCATTGTTTATAAATTTGTACATAATTATTATCCGAGTGAGAAATAGAAAAGCACCACCTCTTTAAAAATGCAGAGGGTATTTTTGAATTTCCATAAAAACACCCTATGAGTTTGTCTCTTGTCCTTAAGAAGAAAAGACATCAACAATGAGGTAGTTCTCTTGTGCATGATAAGATCAGAGATAAATTCACTTTTATTTCATACATTAGATGAAGAATTGTTCTCTTCCAATACCTGATACCTTTTTATGTATTTCTTGAGATGACAACCACCTACATGTAATAGTGAAACACATTTCAACAAATAATATATATAATGGATAATCATATGATGGTCTTGATTTCAACTAAATATTGACCATGACATTTTAATTATAGCTTCTAAATCACCTCATGTACTTGCTTAGTTTTTATATGATTTTTTCTTTATGTTGTCATCAAAGCTATCTCAGAGCGTTAGAGGTAGAACAACTTGAAGCACATATAGATGAATTATATTCACTTAATGAACAAAAAAAACAAAGGAAAAAGTGAATGATTTATATAAATTAGAGAATAATTGTTATAAAAGGACGGAGTTTCATAAAGGTATATCAATCATGCATTTTCCCCCACCAAAATCACTTTTTTTTCAAGATATTTTAATTTTTCCAGCAAAACCAACGGGAAATTTATTGTTCCTTACAACGTCTTCAATATAAATTTTTTATTCCTCTATTAATAAGCATGGAAGAAGTGTTGGTTTTCCACCACTAAAATATTAACTCAAATGTTGCATCACATTGGTTTCCTCAACCTCACTTCTGACTTTGGAAATTTCATCTTTGTTATTCCTACCATCTAACATTGTCTATAAGCATTATGTGACATTATTCTCAATATGCACTATGTCAGATAAATTAGTTACTATAAGGTATTCATAGTATGTGATTCAATTCAACTATACAAAAAACTAATTCATGTTGATCTACATTTGTTGATCAATGTTAATGTATAAAGATCCATCCTTAGTCTTTTATTTTCTCCTCGTGTTTCTTATATATTCTATACTTAACCTTTTTCCCTTTTAAATGTGGGTTGTGGAGTGGGACACCACCAATTCCATAGGTCCCTCAAACCTAAAAACCCGTAAGACTATACTTAGTTACTTTTCTTTCCCGATGATCCTGACACTTAGCCTTTTTTATTTGTTGCAGAAGTCCCTGTTGCGGGATACCAAGCCACTCTTCACCCTACAAATACCTGAGTCCCGCAACCCGTAAAATCGTAGCACTCAAAAATGCCTCTATTATTTCCACATCATTCATAACGCACCTTTTACCTTTTCATACTTAGTTTATTTCTTGAATGCGGATGTGGGGAACCCCTTTGATCTCATTTTCCTTTTCCGCATGTTAGAGTTACTTCAAAACACACCTAGGATTTATTTTTCCTAAGGTTTTTATTTGTTTATTAGTCATAATTAGTCATTATCTATTCTCCTATATTTTAGGAGAGAATATTCCACCTGGAGAATATTCTCTCTCAGTTCACACTTCAGTTTGACTAGTTGAGTTGAGTTTAGATGTTGCATTGGGATCATCACCATGCTAATTCGACCTTGACTTTGTATCATCACCATAGTGGCGCAATAGCCTTGATTCCTTGAGTTAACTCCTCACTACTTTCTGTTCAGTCAGTTAACTGAAG
>CBVK0100502725.1:0-10427 GCA_900067695.1 Picea abies | reverse complement strand
CAACACGTGCACATGCAACTAAAGGTACAACCAAACAGGTACCTGTCAGATATTTCTTCATTAAGTGAGGAAAGCTTAGGACAAATAGAGGCCAGAAATGTGACTGCATCTAGTAGATATGATAAGAAAATAAGGACTAGAGTTGAAAAAGTCAAAATAAAATTTTGTAGACGCATGAAATTATTTATTTCCGAAGGAGGATCATGCTCTTATGATGATGAGAGCATAGGAGACATAGATGTTCCACTCAAGTATAAGCATCTGGTGAAGCAATGGGTACCTAAGTAACTATCTCCTATAGATGTTGACTTCATTGTCAACAATAGGACATATCGTATTGCACCATCCTCCCTGCATGGCTTGGGGTTATTTTCCATTGATGGAATAATTGTAAAATACAATACAGTAATTGAATTGATGGACTATGTCGGACCGTGTTACAATTATAACTATTGGATGCGGCTGGTTTGGTACATGCGAAGTATGCAGAGATATGCACTTGTCGCAAATTATATACAACTAATAAACAAGGATAAAAATAAGGGAACGACTATCTATATTGATGGAAGGCCTAAAGCTTTCGACAATATCGCAGGGTTTATAATTAATACATGACCCAGGACAACAAACAAACAATTGAATTTGAGGGACGTGAAGAGAATCGGGTAGTCCTGTGCGCAATAAAAAAGATAGCTCCAGGGGAAGAGTTATTAGTGGATTACCATTTGAATTGAATAGAAACATTGACTAATAGTGTGCAGGTTCCTATGCAACACTTCTTTAAGAAACCTCTACTTATTGCATTATATTTTTTTATTATCTTTACCATTGTTGTAAATATTATCTTTAACATTGTTGTTTTGTTATCATCAACAATTTTTTAAATATTTGGGGGTTCTAATTATATTATAATGTGGCAAGATGATCGTGGAAAATGGCCAGTCGTAGAACATGTAAATGATTTTAAATTTCCACTTTCATTTTACGTTGTTTTTATTATTTGCTTATATAATTGTATTGAAATAACATTGTTTTTGCTAAAATTATATGTAGTCAGCAGGCCATGTGGATCATGATTCCGCCGATGAGGAGGGGTTTTATTCTTGAGCTGATCCAATGCTCTCGTTAAAAAAAAAGATCATTAAAGCTAACAAGGAACTATTTAGCTTGTTAGATCGTCCAGAACAAACTCCAGATGTCAAAGAAAGGATCACGCTCCTTATGTCACAACTTAACACATATAAGGTAATAACCATAATTTTTTATTTTTTTTAATGCACTCATATGTTCAATTATGATACTTTGTTCTTTAACTTTTATATTATCTCACGAAAAAACATTTTCTTTTTTATAAAGGAATATTTGGAGCCTGTTCATCTCGGGGTTGGTAGTAGTGGCGCTACAAAGACGCTACAAAGTCCTGATGCGGGCAGTCATACAGTTGCTAGAGAAATTTTTACTTCTCCATCTTCCACACCTCATTTATATAGGAGCCATGGCACACATCGACAGGCATCCACACCTCGATCAGAGTCTAGAGATGGTGGCAGAGATGAGGATCATAGTGATGTGGTTGAGATGGTTGCATTTCTTGGAGCTAGACGTGTGACAAGCATGGGGACCCTTTCGTGCACATTTTTGGTCGACAACAATGGAATTACATTAAAACAATCAAGACTCCCAGGTAGTTTTAATTCATATTTTAATCATTTAATGTTGTCCTCATACAGAAATCATCTAGATTATTAATTTTAAATTAATGATCATAACCTTTTTGTGTGTAGGAAATGACCTTTTTTATAGGCACGTAGAGAGCAAGGCCTTGTCTATTTTTGGGGAAACCTTACGCATGAGGTGGAATTGCCAGAATTCCAACTTTAAAAAGGAAGTTATGGATTATCTTGAAGGCCTCTTTGGTGTAGACATGTTCAATACAAAAGCGGTCACATCTGCAGTGGGTGAATATTTAAAATATACCCGGGATGTTTATAGATGAAGCTTGGCAAGAAATACTAGGTATGAGCATCCTCCCTCAATTCCAGAGAGGGAGTGGAAGGCGATCATTGATGATACAAAAGAGAATATTTTGAAAAAATCAGGAGAACAAATAACTGGTACACCAAGGTAAATTACAAATTTTTGAATTCAATACTAGCTTTATTTTTCTTTAGATCTAAATAAAAGTGTGGTTATATATAACATACTTTAAAATTTTGATGATAGGTTGCATGACACTTCGAAGGAAACCAAAGAAAGGATTGCTAAACATGACCAACACGACGGCTACTCGAGGTTACAGTCACGAATCATAAGTACCCAAACATCTTAAGAATATTATTTGTATCACCTTACAACTTTAAGGTAATTGTAGCCAAAAATATTAAAAAACCATACCCTCATGCAATGCAGGGCGACGACTTCAGAACTGAAACCATAGAGGAAGACCTCCAAATTGGTTACAAGTATGGTTATAAAGCCATGGTTGATCGTAGGAAAAGCATGGGGCAGACCAAAAGATCCATTTTGTGGGATAAGGTAAATAAAAATTAGTCCACATTAACCTTTTGTTACTTATAAAATACATAAATGTTTGATATCATCCATAATTTAATGTCTTACTTTGTTTTAATCAGGGGAGCATCATGATCAACAAAACCATTAGTACTGAAAAATAGAGCGTTGATAGTGAAACGCAGCCAGAATATCATGGTGCTCCCCAACATCCCCATCCCAATGAGGTGCAGCCCCAAGATGTTCCCGTGACCGAGGCCCACGAAGGTAAAATGTCTATATATTAATCATATACTTAATAATTTTGTACTTATAAATTTTGACGTTTAAATGACAGAGAATGTCATAGATGATCATCCTGGACCTGAAGATCATGTGAACAAGCTAGCAACCATTCCAATGGTGCCGACTAGAGGACCAGGTAAATAATTACATTGCAGAGTTTTTTTTTAATATTAATGAACTACTTCAATGATATTTAAAAATTGGCCATATAAATTTAATATTTTTTATTTTTTTAGGTGATGGCCCCTCACAACAGCATCCATGTCGTGGGTACAAGACCAGATGTACTCGATGTGAAAGGAATGAAACAAAATCATCTACTAAAGAGAACCCAGTAAACGAATACATGGACATGGATGATTTTCTTAAGAACTGGAAAGAAAAAAAGAAGACTAAAAGAAATTCATGCTGTCATGTAATAATTTTATAAGACAGTTAGATGTACATTATATAGTTGATAATATACACAAGGATGTTTCTATGGATTTTATATATATGTGAATGTAATTTTGTTATACACTTAATAATAATTTGCAGATATAGTAAAATGGAAGACCATGCTATATAGACGATTCCGCAGCGCCATGGTGCTACAGAATATCTATGATTTTCCATATGATGAGACTAATCAAGAACTTTGAGCTGATATATGAAATCCTTTGTTTAACCTGTTAGAGGTTATTTAGTTGCTTATGGAGAGGCAGGCCTCTTCTAGCTATAAATTCTTGTGCTAATAGGGAGCTTGCAGTCATTTTCATGCTATCGACATGGCCAGTTTAACAGACATAATAATAACTATGTACCTCTTTCCATATGAAAACAACCAATAAGAAATTATTCTTTCCTCTGGTGTTATAATATGACTCAACAGCCCAGAAATATTATCTAGTAAAATCCAACAGTTCCCCAAGGAAACAAGACAACTTATTAAGCTTCTCTTTCATGCCTCAAACCATTCTTGGTCAACATATTTCTACAAGGGAATCTTTTCCTAAACTTTGTATTATAGCTATCTGATTATACCAAACTATTTCCATATGGTTTTCATCCACCTCTGGATGTCAATATGACCCATTGGTCAATCCAAAGGTGTTTTACACCTTCTTAATCATATCTTACATCGATCTCTCATAAATCCTTACAAGCCTATCGTATTAAGGCATTAGGCCCAACATCATCAAATTTTCATTCTTGTTGTTATCTCATGCTGTCATAAGTTCATCCTCATCTAAAAGGTCCATTAGTAGACCATACCTTACAACCCACCACAGGTTATAACATGTCTAATTTGCATGTTCAATAATTTTCCACGACATGCCCTTGAGGTAACATGAACATACACTCCATTAGCATAACCATGAGATTTTGAACTTGCTCTTGTTGATTCACATCTATATTCATCAAGGTTGCTCTCAATATATAGGGTTCCTCTTTACTTGCTTACTAGATTATTCCAGTAGCAAATTTCAGTCAGTAAATTGACCTTACCATTTCCATTAATCCTCTAATCGTGAGGGGTTATACACATATACTGGGTTTAATCCTTTATTAAAACAATAATTACCACTGCTACAAATCCTTTCAATCCATTCAAATCCAAGTCTTGTTATTAGTGCTCATCATCATAATCCCACTCATGTAGGAGTGGCCATCATTTCCGAAAATAAAATGGTAGGCTTCCTCTACCACAGACTAGCATGATTCAATGTCGTTGGGTAAAATCCCAACTAAATTTTAAATCTGCATCCTTCTACTCAAGGAACTTATGCAGATGATTTTTGTTTGGCAGCAATATTCACAACAGTCTCATCTTAGACTTGGTAACCCAATATTATGTTTGTACAATAACACGTATGATTGCATAGTGAAGTCATCTTCTTTATTTGGAAAGATTAGCAACATACAGTGTAGATTTCCAAAACATCTATCAACCGTGTAAGGTTTCATTCCTCTCTTCAGTAGAGGTTTACTAAGCACCCTAGGAATGGGTAAAATCAAGGTGTTAGCCCTTAAGGTCCTCCAATAATATTTTTTTTTATACGACTCATGCATGAGCCCAAGCAGCCCAAGTGTTGTTGTCATGCTCTGATACCACTTTGTGACACAACAAACCCATTAAATGGATTTTTAAGGAATGGGGCATCAAAATTTCATTTTTCTAATCCATCTCAAATCTTAGTTTTGTTATCTCCATTGAATTCTTCTCGCCATAAGATTTCTAACGGTTGTCACCATCCTCGAATCCGAGCTCAGGATTAGCAGATCTAACCTTCCAAATTTCTTCGGCGGTTAATAGCGATGAGCCACGTGGAACCTATGTGGATCCTAATCCTTCATATCACCCTAAATTATTTTATATACCTAAGCTCCCTGCACTCCTAGTTCTATGGCAGAGATCGATCCACCATTAATCGACATTGTATCCTTATCCTTGGAAATGCACGTGTCAAAGATAAAATTTAGCGTTCAATGCTTTTGGGTGCACATAGTTTAACAAACCCAAATCTCCCAGAATACTTTTCTTTCGAAGTCCCATGGGCTTGCCATGTGGCTTCGACCTTCGAGCCTTTCTACACCACACTATTCCAAATCCTCTGGATTTGCAGAGTCTCAGACTTCTGAAGTCGCAGTACTTCACCATTCACATGGCCAGGTGGACATGTACCAAGGACTAACACGCGTTGAGGGATAGGGGTGACACGTGCCCTCATCAAAGAGTGACATGTGTCACTTCCTAATGGGCCCAAGGGTCTGCAAAATATTTGTATCCAAGTGACATGTGGCACCTCAATCGTGGGTCCACATCACCTTGGGTGATGTCAGCGAGCCATGTCGACCCCTAACACATTATTCTAACGTTCCTTCAATCTCACGGTCAAGATTTTTCCATGTTACCCATCGATCTATAGCTCTCGTTACTTCGGAGATTCGACGTTCGGAAGTTTTGGAAGTGTCACCCCAAATCCTCTGGAGTGTCTAGTATCTGGATTATCATATCTGGTGACACGTGTCCTTAACGATGGATGGTTGAGATGGACTTCGTTGTTCATGATTTCAGGAGCCTTCACACTATAATGAATCTCGTCCAACTTCCTCTGGAGTATCAATTCTACGGACTACAAGATCTCCTTCCACATGGATGAAATAGGTAATCTCCAAAGATGAAACATGGCAAGGTAGAGAGGACATGTGGCCCCTTCAATGGGTGACATGTGTCAAGTGTTAATGGACCTATAGAGTCAGTGAAACACCCAAATCCAGGTGACACATGGCACGTTGATCATGGATCCACGTCACCCCCCCTTTTTCCTTAAGGCACGCATACTTCTGAAGTCCTGAAATATCTCTGCATGGCCTCGTCCATTCGACAATCGGTGTTCGGTGTTTGGCACTTGAACATTAGAAGTTCAACATTCATCATTCTATGTTGAACGTCCCTCTACAATACTACACCCCAAATCCTCCGAACTCCCGAAATGGTCAACGTCATACTGACTATATTGTATATCTGACGGTTGGAATAGTTCTCTGGCATTCTCAGATATACGACCCAGATTAACTTCGGGCTTTGGGACTTCGAGGGATCTGTCTCCCTTACGATGAATACCAAAATTTTCTGAACTCGCAAAGACTAAAGAAATTGAGGAGTTAACACCTGTGCTCCTTCTCCAAATCCAACGGTCACGACAAACCTTGCATCCTCCCAAACAAATCTCATTCACTCGTCTTCCAAATGAAAGGATATTCTTTTTTGAGACTTAAATCTCATTATCCTTCTTGAGCTTCATCAGTTATGAAAGAATTAGGGGTTGTTGCATGCTTTGCACTCTTTCTTCTGAGCTTAACAGACTCCTTCTCCCAGGAGACTCAAAACAAATGGGAATGTTTACATATAAATGGGAAACTAAGCCCGAGGTCGACGAACTGATAGTTCATTTTCTTAAACTTGAGCCACTATAGGGCTTGAGCATTTACGTGTAAAAACCATATAGTTTCTTACTTTCTTAAATACACAATTAAGAAAAAGATAAGGGAACACAGTCTAACCATCAAGAAACATGCACATCCCTGAAACATTCACAGGATATCCAACTTTATTTTACAATTACAGCTCAAATATATATGGTATGATAATACTTATCTATTTTCGCTTTTAGCCAACTAATTGATCATGGGTGTTTCCCTTTCCACCCAACTATAGGCTCAAAGGAATTCATTCTTAGCACTCTGTACACCCCTGTGCCAATCCATGATATCACTAGGGAACTATGCCATTTCTCAAAGATCTTCTCTCTATCATAGCACCCCTGTGAGGTTTATTATATGTTTCCCCAACATCAAGCTCGCAGCCTTCCTCTTTTCTTCTGCATGCTCGGGTCACGCGTTCCCCTCTATGCATGTGTTCTTGTTTGGTGTCTCTCCTAATCTCTACAAATCCTCATGCACGTGCCTCTTCCTTCCATGTATTCTTCGTGTCTCTATTTTTTTTATATTTTTTCCTAGGATTGTTCTTGACCTATCATGTTCCTTCAGTCAAAAGGAAACTCGGGTCAGCCTGATCTGCCAGACCCTATGGTACTTTGGGTTGACATTTTAAGTCATACCATGCTCTCATTCATGGGGGTGGTTGATTATCTAACCACTAGTCCTTCCTTCATTAACTGATTCCTCTCCTTGGGATCTGGATTAGGCTTATTATCTCAGCAAAGGGAATTTGGGTCATTTGAACTAATGAACCCTCTCCATAGTTTCCTCATTCTTTCCTCTACTGATATCATGGTCGGTACCTCAAGGCTTTACCCCCAAAGTTAGTCATTAGCAATATAAATAATATATTTACATTGTTCCCATGCCATAGCATGGTGATCATGATTAATGATTTATTACAAGCTAGGGGAAATAGGTGTATTACACTGATGGGTCTAATAGTTCCATTTTTCCTGATACTAGATTAGAAGAATAAAAAACTCCTATAGTCTCTGGAGAAAAGGTTATGTTGTGGCATCAAATACTAGGGCATATTGGAGAGAAGGGTATTAGACTACTACATGGTAAAGGTATGGTTGAAGGTATGTCTAACTTCTCTATGGATTTTGATTTATGTGAACATTGTGTATATGGGAAGCAGAATTGGGTAAGATTCCCCTCTGGTGCAACGAGAGAAGAAATCATTTTAAAACTAGTTCATAGTGATGTGTTTGGACCTGTGTCAGTTCCATCATTGGGAAAATCTATGTACTATGTCTCATTTATAGATGACTTCTCGAGGAATACTTGGATATATTTCCTCAGGAAGAAATTTGAAGTCTTTGATAGGTTTAAAGAGTTTAAGGCTCTTGTTGATAATCAAACAAAGAAAAGAATTAAGGTGTTGAGGATAGATAATGGAGGAGAGTTATGTGGGAATGAATTTGAAGAATTATGTAAGAAGTGTGGTATAGCAAGGAAAAATACTACTTCATATACACCTCAACATAATGGAGTTGAATAAAGGATGAACAGGACGATGATGGAAAAAGAAAGTTGCATGCTCAGTGGTGTCGGTTCAGGGAAAGAATTATGGGCATAGGTAGTGGGTATTGCATGTTACCTGGTCAACACATCACCCTCATCAACGTTGGATGACAAGACTCCACAAGAGGTATGGACTGGTAAGAAACCTTCTCTCACACATCTCAAGGTATTTGGTTGTGAGGCCTATGTTCATGTTCCCAAGGAAAATAGGAGTAAGCTAGATAAGAGGGTTGAAATGTGTATCTTTGTTGGGTATAAAGATGGTCTCAAAGGTTATAATATTTGGAACCCAGAAACTAAGAAGGTTGTGTATAGGCGATATGTGTTATTTAGAGAAATGAAGGATGTTGTTAAATAGGAAGTCCTACCAAGTAAGGAAGAACCAAAGAAAATAGAGTTTGATTTAAAGGATGATGAATCAGACTCTACAGAAGAATAGGAATCCAAAGAGGAAGATCCTCATACTCCATTGTTGAGGAGATTGGTTTGAGAAAGAAGGCTACCGGAAATGTATACTCCATCTAATTTTCGTTCAAATTTTTCTTTTTCTATTATTGATTATGATCCTAGAACTGTCAGGGAGGAAATGGATTTAGAGGATGGAAAACTATGGGAAAATGCCATGGATGAAGAAACGAAATCATTGGATAAGAATGAGTCTTGGGATCTAGTGGATTTTTAGACTAGAAGAAGTACCATTGGTAGAAAATGGGTATTTAAAAAGAATCTGAATGTAGAAGTGAAAGTGGATAAATACAAAGCTCGGTTAGTAGCAGAGGGTTATTCCTAGGTTGAGGGAATTAATTTTGGTGAGATTTTTTCTCTTGTTTCCAAGTTAACTTTTATAATATTTATGTTATTTGTTGTTATTGCATTTGATTTTGAATTAGAACATATGGATGTGAAAATAACATTCCTACATTGGGATATGGAAGAAGAAATCTATATGAAGCAACGAGAAGGCTTTATTGTGAAGGGAAAGAAGGAGTTGGTATGTAAGCTGAAAAAGTCCCTTTGTGGTTTAAAAAAATCACCAAGGATGTGGTATAAAAAAATTGATACTTAGATGATGGGACTTGTCTTCACAAGAAGAAAAGAGGATCATTGTGTGTATTTTAAATTAATTGGTGATCATTTGATTTATTTGGTATTATATGTGGATGACATGTTGTAAAATAGGAAACAACAAGGAGATTATCCAAGACATGCAAACTCAATTTTCCTCTAAATTTGACATGAAGGATCTCAGTGCTACACATTTCATTTTGGGAATGGAAATTAAAAGAGATCGAAAAAAGAGGAAACTCTAGTTGAATCAAAGAAAATATGTCGAGACAATATTGCAGAGGCTTAATTTGCAATAATGTCAACCAATCAAGGTCCCTATTCTTGTTGGTGTAAAATTATCTGGGGATCAGTGTCCCAAGACACAGGAAGAGGAGGAGGACATGTCTTGTGTTACATATATGAGTGTAGTTGGCATTTGATGTATACAATATTATTTACTAGACCGGACATTGCACATGCAGTGGGAGTTTTGAGCAGGTATATGTNTATGTCAAAACCAGGGAAGGAGCATTGGACAACAGTAAAAAGGGTTTTCAAGTATTTGTGTGGCATTGCTAGCTATGGAATGTGCTACCAAGGAAGACTGATATTGGACATAGTGTTGGACATACATGGATTTGTGGATGCATATTGGGCTGGAGATATGGATCATAGGATATCTACAAGTGGGTATGTGTTTAACCTATTTGGAGGATCAATCAGTTGGATGAGAAAAAAATAGGTTGTAGCGAAAATTTCAACTGCAAAAGTTGAATACATGGAATCCACTCATGCAATTAAGGAAGCAATATGGTTACAAATATTATGTTCAGGTATTGGTTTGGTATAGCAAGCTATAAGGATAGATTGTGATAGTTAGAGTGCATTTTTTCTGGCGAAGAATCCGACTTATAATTCAAAGACAAAACATATTGATATTCAATATCACTTTGTGAGAGAGATGGTTGAAGTAAAGAAAGTGTTTATTATGAAGGTGGACACTTTGAAGAATGTTGCAGATTCATTAAAAAATCTATGAGCACTGAGAATTTCTCTTGGTGTAGAGGATC
>CBVK0100502724.1:0-10427 GCA_900067695.1 Picea abies | reverse complement strand
GTCACTACAAATGAACACCTGGTGGCATTTTCTAATGCTTGTCACAACATCAGAGCCAATGACAATGATAATTGCATGCAATTATTTGTTAATTCCTTGGAAGGAAAGGCTGCAGACGATTTATTTGACCTTCCTCCTAAGATTCTGTCTACTTGGGAGGAGTTAATCTACTGGTTCAGATCCAGTTATGGGCAATCTAAAAGCAATCTAAAATCCCAACCGAGAAGTTATGGGAATACAATAACATCACCTATAAGGATGGTGAAACAATCAAGTCTTCAACTTGTGTTTCACTAAGTTATACAATCATATCCATGAACTCATTCAACCTTAGAACCAAGCCACTATAATGCATTATTGTAATGCATTACCTTCCCCCTATTGTCATAGGCTTGATGAAAAATCCATTGATAATATCGATTCATCTCTGCATACTTGTTTAGAGTATGAAAGACAACTTGAAAGAACAGGTCTTCCTCATGGATAATTGATTAAACAGATAGACATGTCCACCCTCTTACAACTAGTACAAGATATGAATAATCATATCATAGAGTTCAAGTGAAAGGGAACTGTCTCCCCTCTCACCCTTGGAGCTTCATCCTCTTCTGCACCCCCCTTTAGAAATCTGATTGAAAATAATTTTTAGCCTAAAGCTATCTTGCCTCGAATTTGGTGTAACTTTTGCGAGGAACACCATGAGGAAGCCACATGTGAGGTAAGGAAGAGTGCTAGAGATAAGATATTTGGTAAAATACTAGAAACTACTACCGTTGTCCTATATTTTGTAGAGCCAGAAGATGTCATGATCATCAATACTAGGAACAAAGCATATGCTCCCAAGGGAAAATTTGATCCTTCCCACAATTCTTCTAGCCCAAGCTCATCCTCACTCGTTGCTACTGTTCAGGTTCCTAATGTTACTGATAGTCAAGGAAAAACATCCCCTCTCCCCTCTTCCAAGTACAATATCTTGAATTAGTTAGCCAAAATCAAAGCAGATGCAACCCTTCTAGACATGGTTGTCGTCCCTGAATAATAGATGCATCTGAAACAATTCATGGAAGGTAAAACTTCCATTATAGCCAACCTCTTTGAAGAGGTAGACAAAGAGGATTCATTTGTAAATAAAGTAGGTGTACATAACTTTAGATACCTTGTAAAAAATCCCCCTTTTATATTTCTGTAAAGATTATGGATAAGATTTCCCATTGTTGCTTCATTGATGGCAATTTGGGCCCAAGTGTGGTGTCAAATATTATTATGGAAGAGCTATGCTTGTCTTGTAAAAATTAAAATGCCAGAAGCATGTTGTCCTATAATAGTATACAAAAAATGACCATAGGTGATGTTAAGGATGTGACCTTAGTCTTGTGTGCACATCCTGAAATAAGGACAACCCTCAACATTCAGGTAATTGAATTTCTAGTAAGCAATTACTCAATCATGTTGGGAAGAGATTGACGAAATTTAATGGGTGGATACCTCTCACTCAAAAGAACACATTTATATGTTCCTCGGAATGGTAAAAACATTATAGTTCTTAGAGAGGGAAGGATTTCACCTTACATAGAGAGTATCCCACAGCCTAATGTAAACTATATCGAAGATGACCTAGGAGTGTATTCCATCTTTGTTGAGGAGGATAACATTTCCTTGGAACAAAACGATTTAGATGATGGTATGTGGCACACACACTTTGATGGTTCATTCTCTAATGAAGGTAACGAAGTTGGCATTATCTTGATTTCTCTTGTAGGAAAAATCCATAACTTTTCTTACAGGTTGGAGTTTGCTTGCACTAACAATGTCATTGAATTCAAAGCTTTATTATTAAGCATTGATAACACGTATAATCTTGATTGTGGTCACCTTTCAGTTTTTTGGGATTCCGATCCTTTTGTGAACCTTGTATGCAAAATTTACTCTCGTAGCAACAAGTTGATGAAATGATACACCCAAATTGTTTGGGTTCTTATCTCAAACCTTTTATATTTCGACATCACTCATGTTAAGAGGGAGTTAAACTCAATGGTCGATCGGTTAGCTATTTTTTCAACCTCTCCTAATCGAAATATTCTTCCACATAGACATGATTGTACCTTTCAATCTCTATGTCGTCCACATATCCCCAACAATATAGAATCTTGGGAGGTATTTCCTAACGATGAGAACATTTGTTCTTTCATTCAAAATGAACCTTTTAAGCCTAAGGAAATTATATCCATAGAAGATAACAATATTCCTAAAGGCTTGACTCCTCTAGAGAGTTCATTTTCTTCGAGTGATGTAGGAAACAAGGAGAAACAAAGAGAAGAGGAGTCAAAAAGGAAGGTGGGTGAAACCATCTCCTTGAACATTGGGACACCCGAGGCTCCAAATAATGTTAAAATAGGTTCCAAATGTTCAAATGAAGAGAAAATGAAGTTTGCCAAGCTACTTGGTAAATTTCAAGATATTTTTGCTTGGTCTTATGAGGCTCTTCATGGTTTTGATCCTGATCTTATACAACATGCCATCCCCATTAAGGAAGGTCTAAAACTAGTTAGGCAAAAACAAAGACCTATTAACCTTGCGCTAGAAGCAACTATTCAAAAGGAGTTGGAAAAACTCTTAAAGGCTGGAATCATCTTTCTGGTCAAGTATTCTGAATGGGTTTCAAATTTGGTTCATGTTTGGAAAACAACTGGTCAGATCAGATTATGTGTTGATTTCCGTGCATTAAATCGAGCTAGTATAAAAGATCACTTCCCTCTCCCTAACATGGAAATTATTTTGCAACAAATTGCAAGGTCACAAATGATGTCCTTAGTTGACGGTTTTTCTAGTTACAATCAAATCAAGGTAAAAAGAGAAGATAAATATAAAACCACCTTTATTACTCATTGGGGTACCTTTTCTTATGAATGTATACCTTTTGGCTTATATAATGTAGGTGTCACCTTTCAAAGAGATATGCAAATAGCTTTTGACGATTTGATCAGTAAGATCATTTAGATATACCTTGATGACTTAATGATCTACTCTAAAATCCGATCAGATCATTTTGGTCATCTAAGAAATGTTCTCATGCGATGTAGGAAATTCGATGTTTCTCTAAATCCTTACAAGTCCATTTTCAGCATTATCGAGGGAAAGCTCCTTAGACACATTGTCTCCGATTCCAGAATAAGCATTGATCCTGAAAGGATTTCTTCTATCCTTAATATTCCTGCTCCCACTTCCAAGAAGGAGGTTCACACTTTTATGGGGGTTATTAACTTTGTCCATAGGTTTGTTCCATATTTTTTTGTGATGGTCAAACCAATTCATAATATTCTTAAGCAAGATTGTTCTTCTTCTTGGACAAATGATGTTGAAAATGCTTTTGAAGGGATTAAGAAAGCAATGAGTTCTGCACTAGTTTTGGTGAAGCCATATTTTGAGAAGGAATTCACGATATATACTAATGCCACCGATGAAGCAGTTTATGTTGTCCTCATGCAAAATGATGACCAAGGAAATGAAAAACCAGTGGCTTACATGAGTCAAAGTTTATCTAATGATGAATTTAAATATTATTTTATTGAGAAACATGATTTCACTCTTGTTAAAGTTGTTGAAAAGTTTCACCACTTCATCTTAGGTAAGCATACATTGGTAAAAGTCTCTTTACCTGCTGTCAAATGTTTGCTCTCATAGACTTGTCTTTCAGGGAAGCTTGCACATTGGATTGCCAAGATCCAGGAGCATGATTTGAATATCATTATTTCTACCACTATCAAGGGACGTGACTTACCCTTTCACTTAGCTCAGCATGATGAGAATAATGAAGAAATTGATGAAGAGGATAGTTCTCTATCAACTCTCTTTTACAATGATAACCATATCTTTCTTGTGTCTGAACATCCCTGGTACAAAAATTTAATTTACTAATTATAGAACCAAAGATGTCCAGACAATTTAGACACTCATCAGAGGATAAGGATCTATCTTGAATCCGCAAGATACGTCATTATATGAGACTTCTTGTTTCAATGGTCTACTGATGGTGTGTTGCTTCATTGTGTAAACAATGAAGACACACATAAACTGTTGCAAGAAACTCATGGCTCTTTAAATTCTGTCATTCATGTAGGAGGTCATTTTTCTGCTAAAACCATTTCCTTCAAGATTATTAGAAAAGGATATTATTGGCCTTCAATATTTCATGACTCTTATGTTTTTTCGAGATATTGTGACAAGTGCCAAAAATTTGCTGGGAAAGAACGCCTTTCAGCCATGCCATTACAGCCTGTCCTACCAGGCTTTCCCTTTTCAAAGTGGGGATTAGATTTTATTGGTCCTATTAATCCTCCATCTTCAGCTGGACAGGTTTTGATTTTGACATCCACCGACTATTTTACAAAATGGGATGAGGCTGTCCCACTTAAGCATTCAACATATGATCAGGTAATTTCTTTCCTTGAGAATAATGTTTTTTCCAGGTTTGGTCTTCCATTGGAAATTATTAGAGACAATGGTCCCACTTTCATTTATGCTAAGATGACCCAATTTTTAGCTAATTTGGGGTTTAAACATTTCACCTCATCATCTTATTATCCCCAAGGAAATGGGTAGTCTTAGTCTACCAACAAAACTTTGGTAAGAATCGTAAAAAATCTCATCGAAGATAAGCCTCATCAATGGAACACTCTCCTAACTTACATCCTTTGGGAAGATCAAACTACCACCAAGGTAAGCACTGGTTGCACCCCTTTTCAGCTTGTCTATGGTCAAGAAGCCATCTTTCCTACTAAGATGGAACTTTCTTCCTTAAGGTTTATGCTACAGATCAAAGAATTAAATGCTTATGATATTTCACAAAGGATAAACATTGTTGGCACAGGGTTAGACCCAAGGTTCCTCTCTAATATCACACTACTGGCCCTTTCAGCAACACCTATGAAGTAGATGTAGTCTCACCCGAAGTAACTATAGGGGGTTATAAGACACAGGTGTCTATAACCAAAGGAAATACAAAGTGGCTCCAATACAAGAACAACACGGCATCTAGATGTCATTTACTAGCTTAGACTTACTTTGCACAGTCATATGTCAGATCTAACATACTAATGCATCATCAAATTAACAGAAGTAAAGAACTCAACATCAATCACACACAACACAAGATATACGTGGTTCCCCCTCTCCCAAGGGATACGTCCACAAAATCGTGCTTTATAATATATTAGGTGAAATCTTATAGTTCTATTTGGGCTCTTAGCTAGTAGATCTTATCTCTTTCTAACTTCTCTCTATCTCCCTTCCCTTCGCACCCATATGTAGGGTTGATCTTCACACCCAGCTGAAGATATTACAATACAGAATGCTCTCCCTCTCAAAAATTATCTCTCTCTCTCTAAGATACACTGATATTAACCAATGGATTTTCTCTCACAATCATTAACCCAATAAAGAACCCCTCTTATACCCTCTAGGTTCTTATTTATACATTACAATTGGTCACTGACAAACTTAGGCTGAAACCTAGGTGTCAAAACCCTAGTTACCAAAACCCTAGGCATCTAAAACCCTAGGTCAACTTGACCCACATTTTCCGGACTTCACCAACCTGTCTTTCCTTTCTTCCCACGAGGTGCTCCAAAGAATCCAACGGTGGATTTTTTCACTTGTTGAGTTGTCCATGATCCATATTTCTTGTTGATATGAAAACCTTGATCTTCTCATCCAATGGCTTGCTTTCTCTTACTTCGCTCCATCTTTTCTTCTCTTTTGCTCACTTCTACCCCGTATTAGTCACTGTGTCTTCCGTGCAGTTTTCATTTCGTATTTTCTTCCTTGATCTTCGCTTACTTCCATAAAAAATGGCCAACAGGCCCCCAACACCCACCTATGACTCATCTCGAGGCACTTCAGATCTGATCCTTCCATTTTTCTTTGACTTCAGACTGCATAGAGCATCTTGTGATTCCTGCTCTATCCTCCCCCACTGTGTGCAGACTATATTTTATGTCTCTGGTACCCAGTTTCAACTTCACCTGGTACTTGGACCCTTCTTCTTCTGTTTCTACTGTGATCTATGAGGCAGATGGTTGCCATAATACAATTGCAACCAACTCTCGTTCACCAGACCTTCCTTCCATTCCCCATTCAAAGTCTTCAACTACGTAAATCCTCCATATGTGACATATAAAACCTGATATGGCCCTAGAAAATGTGTTAAGAACTTCTTTGGATGCTTCATGAATTTGCTGTCATATACCAATACCAGATCTCCTTGCTCAAACACTTTCTTCTTGATGTGTCTGTCATGGTAGGCCTTTTCTCTTTCCTTCCACACCTATTGATGGAATCCTGCAATAAATTTGTCTTCCTCTAGTTCAACCAACTGCGCAAGCCTCTCTTGAACAATGCCAGTATCATCCATATCCATAAAGGCTGCAATTCTCAGACTAGGAACCAAATATTCCATCGGTACAACTGCTTGTAGGTCGTATACCAACTTAAAGAGGGTCTACATTGTCAACTTCTTGCAAGTGGTTCTATAGGCCCATAACATTGTTGGTACTCTCAAGTCCTAGTCATCAATGTTCACACTATAAATATTCGTTAGTGTTGTCTCCAAGATCTTATTGAATGCTTCAACTGTCCCATTCACTTGTGCATAGTAGGGTGTTCTCTTCTGATGATGAACTGCAAATTCCTCAGTCAATGATTCAATGGTCTTATTAATAAAATGTGTTCCTTGATCACTCATAATGATCTTTGGGAATCCAAACCTGGTTATAATCTCATTGAATATGAAGCGCGCAACTATAGTTGCACTACAATCCCTGAATTCTCTTTCCTCGACCCATGTGGTCAAGTACTCTGTCACAGTGATTATGTACCTTGCTCCTGTGCACTTTCCTGGTGGGTTTATAGGTCCCATGAAGTCAATGGCCCATTTCTCAAATGATTTTAAGGTTAGATGGGGTGTTAATGGAATCTCATCTCTTTTGGAAGGTTTCCCAACTCATTGGCATACATCACAGGCTTTGTAGTAGTCCTTGGCATCTTTGTGTAAAGTGGGCCACTAGAGGCCAGCTCTAAGAACCTTTTGTGTTGTTTCTTTTCTTGCATAATGCCCTCTTGCAATGCCTTCATGAGCTTCTTCTAAAATTAGTGGTCTTTCTGCTTCCATGACACATCTCCTTAGGATCTCATCAGGTCCCATATTGTATAGTTGTCCAGCTATAAGTGAAATGTCTGCAATATGAACAACTGGTTGTTTCTTCTGAGTGACTGTATATTTCGGAGGTGCCATTCCTATTGAAAGGAACTGGACTATTTTGGTGAAGTGATCATCAACCTTTCTAATGGCCAGCAACTATGAATCCAATAGTGTATCCTCCAAACTAGTAGGTTCCTCTCCATGTTCCAACCTCGACAAGTGGCCATGACCTTTGTTCATTGTCCCTGGCTTGGCCACGATCTCAAAATTATATTCCATAAATAGTAGAATCCATCTGTATATTCTTCCCCCCAACATTATCTTGTTGACTAGGTATTTCAGCACAGAGTGGTCAGTACACATGTTAAAGTGTCATCCCAACAAGTAGTGGCGAAACTTTTGCAACACNNATGCCATGGCTAACCCTTCTCTCTCAGTAGTGGTGTAATTGATTTCAACTATAGATAATTTCCTGTTGGAAAAGGCTACCGGGTGGTTAATGTCTCATTCTCCCAGTTGTGCTAAAACTTCTCCTAATGAAATAGAGGATGCATCGACATGCACATGAAATTCCTTTCTCCAATCTGGGAAAACTAGAATAGGTGCAATAACCATTTTCTGTTTCAGTGTGTCGAAGCTCTACTGGCATTTTTTTGTCCATTGAAACTGACAATATTTCTTCAAAAGATTATACATGGGTGTTGTGATCTGTGCATAGCCTTTAATGAACTTCCTATAGTATCTAGTATGCCCCAAGGCAGTGCACAACTATCTAATTGACGTAGGAGGGGGTAAATCGACTATAATGGCAATCTTAGATGGATCTACCATCAATCCCTACTTACACACAATATGGCCTAACAACACTCCAAAGGGTGAAAAGAAGATGCACTTCTTCAAGTTCAGGGCAATCTAACATTGCTTGCACTTATCCAACATTAGTCTTAAACATTCAATATGATTTTGCAATGAGCTAAAAACAGTCCAATCATCAAAATATGCTTCTAGAAATTTATGTAAAAACTCTTTGAATGCTTCGACAACCACCCTAGAAAACATAGTTGGTGCATTCATCAATCCAAATGACATTATTGTATACTAGTAGGATCCCCATTCTATGGCAAAGGTGGGCTTATGGCGATCTTCCTTGGCAATCATGATCTGATGGTATCCTGAAAATCCATCTATGAAGGAGTAGACCTCCTGTCCTCCCACATTGTCTAGCACTTCATCAATAAATGGTGTAGGGAATGGGTCATGCAAACATGCATCATTCATCTCCCTGAGATATACACAGATCTTGATCTCTCCGGTCTTCCTATCATGCACCACCATAGGGATAATCCATTTTGACTTTTCAATAGGTTCGATGATTCCTGCTTCCAACATTATGTCAATCTCAATCTTGAATTTCTCCTTATACCTAGTGTTCAATCTGTAGGGTCTCTACTTGATTGGCCTTGCATATAGTTTCAAGGGGATCTTCATCTCTCCCATGGGCCCTTTAATTCCCTTCATATCAGTGAACTTGGTTGGAAACAAGTCCTGGTATTCATGCAGTAGTTTTTTGATCATGTCAATAGTGGCAACATACCAATTATCTCTAACATTTGCAAGCTTCATTGTTTTCTCTGTTCCAATGTTGAATTTATTGATTTTAAATGACTGTCCAATAAAAGGTAGTTCAACTCTTGGTCCTTATATGTCTCTCTGTTCTTCTATTTCTGCGATGTTCACATTCCTAGGATCATCGTCTTCATCTGCATTGATGTTCTAACAACCTTGCAATTTCTGAAGAGGCGCAGCCCATTCATCCTCTTCTTGCTCAATAGGGAGGCTAGGTTCCTCCTCAAAGACTTGATGTTTTACAATCTATAACTATTGATCCACTTTAGGGTATTGGCTTTCAAATAATAAGGTAGTTACAAAGTTATGAGTCATACCTTCCCAATCTGCAGTGATGAGGCGCAGTTTTGCTTGAAGATACCAATTGATAGGCATTGTATACAAAGTGTTAATGAATTTATGCACCCACCACTCTTGAGGAAGGCTGGTCCAGGCCTCCTCACAACTTCACACATGGTGCTTCAGACATCTTTGACCTGTGTATCTAACTTCACATTTTTCTAGTTGTTCTGAAAAGCGTGTTTCCATCAAAGTGCGACATTGCACCCAATTTGTGATGTTCTTTTTGTGTGTTCCCCACCATATTGTTGTAGTTTCTTTTAAGGTCTCATCTAGTGCTAACAAACTTTGTTGTACTGGTACAACTTCTTCAAATTCCAACAGGAAATGTTCTAAATGATTGATACCATCAAAGGTGGGAAATTTACTTACTTCTGTTCCAATCCAACGAACTTCCCTAGTCAGTCTAGGACATCTCGATGTAGATACTTCATACATTTTGTTCTTCCAGTTCTCTAGTGCTTCCTCTAAGTCTGATGAACATGCGTTTTCACTTCACGAGCTTAAGTTCCCATCTATTGTAGGATTAATGTAATCCTACTATCTGGTTGTCAATTTGTATATGTTATCTAGTTCATATGCCTAGTCTTCTTCTCTAATAGGCTCAGTATACCTGTGACCTTCATCAGGATCCAAAGGTGAAATGACCCTAAGGCCATTTGGTTCAAAAATCATTCTACTCCTCTTTAAATCAACCACAGTGGAATTATTGAAATCCCAATCAATTCCTAACAACGCAGAATAAGGACAACTATCATCAACTATCTCAATCACCTCGAAGTCTGCAAACATCCTTACTCCGTCGATGTCCACAGAGACATTCTCTAGTTTCCCAAAGGGGATAACGGCCTACTTATTAGCCATCCTGAGCCTAATAGGGTAATAAATAAGCTTAGGATTTCCCATCAGTGCCCAGGTCTGCTTCGTCATGACATTGACTTCTGACCCTAAGTCAAGGACCATGTAGTCTATATCATACTCTCTAATTTGAGCATTTAGGTGTAGTTCCTTATTTGTCCTTCTCTTTTTAGATACTTGGTGTACTTCTCTATTCAACAAGGGATCTATCTTTCCTAGCTCATATTTTCTGATTAAATTTTGTATCTCTTGTACAATGCTTTCATCTTTTATCAAGTTAATGCAGGTACATAATAATTCCATGAGCTTGCTTACCTATTTTCTTTCTCCCGACAGAGTAGACTGATCGAATGCCTAAGGAATTCCACGTGAGATCGGAAGAGCGGTTCAGCAGGAATGCCGAGACCGA